>JASDQU010010011.1:79471-96876 GCA_032191745.1 Picea mariana | reverse complement strand
GAAGGAGAGAGAGAGTGGTGCATATTTGGGAGAGGACTTTCTGTATTAGTTTAAGAGATCTCTTGGCATTGTATTGGCTATCCATATTAAGGAAGTTTTGGTGGGTTTTCTTCCCCTAGAGGGTTTCCCAGGACAAATGTTGTGTCTCTTGTGATTGTGTATTTCTTAGTGATCTTGGATTAATCTATTGTTATCTAATGAAATGAAAACAACTATAATAATGGATTAAACATTAACATGGTAGTAGAGCCAAGCTGAAGGAAGCATCTTTCACAAGAGTGAAAAACGTCATTGTTGCCGTACATGAAAATTAGGGATTTTTGATGGTGAAGCCTTTCAGCCCCAAAACCATCTAGAAAAGTGCGCCCTCCCTTAAGGATCACTTTGGCACTTTCAGAAAACCTTTTCAGTGGCTAGATCTCCCAAAAAGTGAAACCCTAGTTTCACAAAGTACCAGAAGTACTAGAAAACTAGTGTACTAGAAGTACCAGAAGTACCAGAGTACTAGAGGTACCAGAAGCACTAGTCCAAAAATCTGCAGATCAAATTTGGATTTTCTCATATCCAAACACACCAGGCTACTCGTCTATTGACAGGAGAAATTGAATGCTCACCGACTATAAGAGTGGATCCGGTCCGGGGTTGTCTAAATAACCCAAGCCATTTGGGATAACCCACTCTGATGGGTTTAGCAGCTCCGTTAGCCGATCTAATTCCTAGGAAAATAAAAGAAAACTATACTAAGGAACTAATCTAAATGAAAACGATAACTAAATAACAAATCTAAAATACATATATACAATCTATTACCTAAATTATACAACTATAATTCTATAAAATTAAATGTTCAATTACCAACAGAATCAGATCCAATTACAAATATACAATATTTACGGATTACAGATTTAAATGAAAACCTACAAAAGTCATTTGTAATCTGTCCTAAGACAGCGAAGCTATTGTTTTTTGAGTTTTATAATTTTATGAGAAAGAAATAAACTGAAAAACTATCTAAGCTAAACAACTAAAATAATAACCCTATCTACTAACCTGAACTATACATATATCTATCTAAACTGCTTATATTATACTAAAAATAACAAATAACAAACTGACCTGAAGTAATGCTTCAGGTTTGTCCTATATGCAATAGTTGTTTTAGCTGCTCGGTGGGAGGAAACCCGCACTAGATTCTCCACGAGCTTCTCGTAAACAGGAAGCTGCTGTGCTCTTCAAATATAAATGAAAGGACAAACAAGACATAAAAAATTACAGCAATCTTACAATTTACAAATCATCACAGTTAGATAAATATGCATGCAAAGATCTGTACAAAATGATTCATTTAACGAAAAAGGTAAACCTGTAATTCATTAAACTGAAGAGGAATAATTGTTGTATTTTTTAAAATAGGAGAAGATAAGATATGGATAACATATAAATCAAATCACATCACATGCAATGAATCATGATAGCTAAAGTAGTCGATGATCGATTACAAACTGATATGAATAAAATCTGAAACAAAAGTTTGATATATTGAAAGCGAAAGCAGTTACAAGACATCAACTTTCATCCAAGTCTGTATCATAAATCCATAGTTTGGTTCTCCCACAGTGATGATGATTCTTTTTAAAAAAAAATAATAAGTATTTAAAGACTTCCCTCAGGTTAAAACATCCCTGTGGGAATTATCAAAACAATTTACAAAAAAAATCTGGGGATAATATCCCAGTCTCTATTTATAACTCAAGCTAACAACTTAAAATAAAAACTACATCCCAAAAATATCTCCTAAACTGCTACAACATGCCCAATAGATCATTGTAATTTGTATGCACCTGAAAGAGGACAAGAATAGACAAGATTAGAGGATATTTTATTGATAAAATTGACAAAAATCTATTTTTTAAGACTAGCTACAGAATCTGGCGATTCTGTAGCTGGTCTAAATTGAACACAGAATCATTTTAAAACCAATTCAAATCTCAAAGAATTATATTCAAACTATTAAACAAATATCCAATGGCTAATTAGAAACCAAACGAATCATTCAAACCAAAACTGCTTGCTAATTTGAGAGCAAACGAAATCGTGGTCAATCGAATGATAACAGAGATACATGTACTCTGTTCAATTTGTTATCACCAATTTGGGGTAAACAGAATCACATTAGATAATTTGACAACAATGAAACCATTTTCACGAACTGATTCCAATCGACACAAACTGTAACCAGTTAAACAAATCATGCATGTAATAGTTTATGTCGCTTCAGCCATTAACGAAATCGTTATCGAATCCAAATGAAATCAACAGGGTCATTTTTCAAATTAATAGAACTATATCAAACATATACAAACGATCATGCTAATCGTGGCACACAACAATCATTTTCAAATCAAATCAAACAGGAACGAATCAAAACAGTTTGGGGTCAACACAATCGTTATGAATCAACATAGCTCCATGAGAATATTGATTAAATACAAAACAGAGTCGTTCCTGGTAAGTCGAAGTCAACAGGGTTGTTTTGAATCTATTAGATGAAAATGAAACTAATCAAAATCAAACCAAATCGACTATCCTAAATCAGACGAACATAATTGATTCAAAACAAGCCAAACATGATAAAAAACAAATCATTGTCTTAAACTAAACTAGGCACGACAAAATCGCATAACCAAATCATAACTACATTTAATTTTAGCAAAATGAATCTATTGTATAGGATCCACAACATAACCGTTTGATGATGAAACCATGACAGAATCATTTCAAATGTATTAAAATGAACAGAGCTAATCGAAATCAAAACCCAATTCGTTATATTAATTCAAGCAACTCATAAAACGAAATTAATATTGAAATTCATACCTGAACAATAAGAAAAGGCTTTGATTATGATAACTTGGAATTGACGAAGGATGTTGCGGACTCAACATTCCTGAAGACAATAGAACCAGTGGTTTTTTGATTCTTGTCATTAGTCCGTAGCCTGTCGTTCTCCTTTGCCAGAACTGTCACCTGTTCCTCTAATGATTTGATCTTTGATTGCAACAGGGGGACGTTAGCGTAATAACGCTCTAGCCAAGCATTACATTGGATGCATGATGTTTGCTCAGGCTTTGACATCACATGCGAGGGTTTGTTTAAATCAGCAGGGGTTTCATTATGCAGCTTGATTCCTGGGTAATTAGGATTGTTTTTTAGGCAAGGTGGTAAGTTAGAGACATAGTCATAGGGTTGCTTGGAGCACAGGCCATGGGAATAGGGGTACTCTTCAGCTAGGAAATGCTCGATATCGATGTCCGAGTCCTCGCTCAGCACTATGGGTTTTTGGTCGATATTCTATTTAGGTTTGTTCCGGGCGAGTCTTGATATCAAACGAGCATTTTTCTTCCCTTTTCTATTGACAGCATTGTCACCTCTGTCTTTCTTACTCACCGGCTTCTTGGCAGCCTTAATATCATCCTTAGTACATGGGTTAACCACAACATCAGGTAGGTCCATGTCGGGGCAAACTGAGGGTTTGGCAGGGGGTAAAAGGATATGAAGTGGCACGGCCAGTCCAACCAAAGTCTTAATGACCATAGCCTTGTCGATTTGAGCAGACTCCGGATTAGCAAAGCCATTTCTAGATAGAAAGGCTTGCCAATTATCGCCATGAAGGCTCAAATGATAGACGATAATGAGTCTAATTAAGCCGTGATGAAAAAGCATGCTATCAACCTTCTCACATTTGAACCTCTTAGACATCTTGTAAAGACTACACAAGAAGTAATGCGGCATATTCAAAGGATAGCCTATGAAATTCATCAATAACCGGAGGTGATACAGAAAAACCAAGCCATACCGATCTTCACAGGTCACAAACTGTTTCACAATTACCAAAATATTGTGCCACCTGGGTTTGAGGGTAGAAATAGGCATACCTTTATCACACGAAACAACCTTTCTTGATATGAATAGTAAAGGCCACGACACCTCGTCGACTTTGGAATTTTTGAACCACCTTTGGCCTGTAGCCGACAATCCTATAGCAGAGCTTATGAATTCTTTATTCAGCTCAAGATGTATGTCACCGAATTTAGCCCTACACCCGTCAAAGGTGAGGGCGAATTGTTGGGAAACTGAAAGGTTGAAACCCTCGAACCTCTGTATAAACACCAACCAACCACTATTTTCTAAATCCTTTCGAGCATTATCTAAGAGTAACAGAGTTTGGCTACCGTTTGTCTCTATGCGCGCCACCAGTGCCATAGACAGGAGCACACGGTGAGCAGGGTGCATGGGTAAGGGTTTGAGCAGAGTATACGCAGGGTTGATAACTCACAGGCTCACCCGAAAACTACCAAAGGTGAACCAGGATAGGGGAGAGCATTAATGACAGAATGTGCGAAAGTGGTGGAGCTAACTCATCCAATGCAAAACAGTCATATCCCATAGTACAACCGTCGGCGCATATAACTATTCAAATATTATTGTTGCATATGTTAAAAACCATGCCATTCAATCAACCAATGAAATCTATGATAAGTCGACCAAACATTTGCGCAAGCCATAGTTTTAGCATAGTTTAAAACCAAAGAAATAATTTGAAATCAACACCAAGGGTTCGATCATGTGTTGTATGAAATGATTTATAGCAAGGGTTTAACCAAAACACCAATGTATTTTCATGAAAACAATGTATCAAGGGAATCGATCAAAGGCTATAGAAATCAAACCATCAATAAATCAATGATTGAATCACAACCCTTAACAAATCATCACAGTCTCATAAAAATGGAAATCATATTAACAACAGAAATGCCAAATGAGTAAAGAATCTTGGAGTCTTGCCAATTGTATAACGATAAGTAAATTGGAAACGCAATGAACATAGAGACAAGAGTGATCATAACAGTCCAGCGAAATTTTTAATATGACTTTGAAATCAAATTTTTCACGCTTGCAGTCGTGAAAACGAGAACAAAGGTAAGTGTGCAAATGCACGACATAATAGTGTTGTTTTATTTAAAGATTGTGACAAAAATCAAGGTTTGCGAAACACTGGTGTAGGCTGCTTATAAGGTCAGTATAAGAATAGGAATTGGCTGCCAACAATGGTGACACACTGTTAGAAGAAGTTATCTCTGCCAAAAGGAACAAATTTAGATTATGATAATGAGAAAAATTCTAACTCAAAAATAACAACCAGACAATCGTGTAAACATCATCATTAACCAAATATTCCAGCAGTTTTTAAAGGATGAAAAGTGATAACAGTCCTAAGACAAGCGAGCCATGATATTAAAGATAAAATCTCCGATACTGTGGATAGAGCGACTGTTGCCAGCAGGCATCCATAGCCTCAACAGGGTTTCCATTTAACCCACTCTGACATCCGTATCTTGCCAAGAAGATCCAGATTAGAATAAAGGACATTTTAAGGTCAAGAGGTTTCATATTTACAAATTTTCATAAACCCAACATTGCTTCGCTGCTAGCGGGCCTGTTCAGTACCCCGACAAAGTTGTCTTGGCGTCATGCATGCATTTACCCGCTTCCAGCAGACTTGTTCAACATCTTGACGAGTTTACAAGCACTTCCCATAGCTCTATTATTGATTTATTTTGTTTTTTAAGGATATATAGTTGAGCGGGGTGACGCTGAAAATTATGATATTTTAACATATTTTTTCAGACCTCAATAGAATTTTTTAGAACTATCCTTTATTAAGATCCAGAGATGGTTTATTTACAGAACCAACTTTATAAGGCAGGGAGACATCTTCTGATTCATTCCCTTAAGGAATAGGGACAGCGTAAAAAGATATAGATGACCATGACATGCTTATCTCAGAGATCGAAATCAGTTAACTTCTTTCAAACAACAAACTTTTGCCAACACAGATGTAAATTTCAGAAGTATATAATTGATGTTTACACAATCTTTTAGCAGTCATTTCAGTGAAGGAATTTTCTGTTTTCTTTGTCCAAATAGCTCAGCATGCAGGTATGTGTATTTCCAAAAACAAAGACTGATAAGTGCAAAGGAGAAATCAAAATTAAAACAACAAAAGAAAAGCAAACAAAAGAGAAATATGTACATAATATACAATGAGTTGTCATCAAGCAAAATATCTTTTCAGAGCTTGGCCATTCACCAGATAGGTGTCAGGATGCCCTTCTAGATTCTGTAATCGGAAAGAGCTGGGATCCAACTTCTCAACAACTAAAAATGGTCCAAGCCATAAGTTTTGAAATTTCGTGTGCTCTCCCTTTCCCTCATGCGGTTTTTCCCATTTCAAGACAAGGTCACCTACCTCGAAATTCCTATCAAAGGCAGAGTTAGAATCGAACCAGCTTTTAACCAATAGTTGATGCTGATATAACTTACATTTAGCTTGGGCTCTTACCTCTTCTAGCTTCATCAAAGTGTTAATTCGGTTTTCCAACAGGGGACAGTCTTCTTCTTGTATTTTCTGCGATAACTGTAGCGAAGGAAGAAGAATGTGTGGTGGCAAAATTGCTTCTCTGCCATAAACGAGAAAGAAGGGGGAGTTACCTACAACAGTTTTTGGTATTACCCTATCAGCCCAAATTGCGTTTAACAATGCATTATGCTAGTTTTTGTGGTTTTCAGCTACCATTCTCTTGATGATTTTAATCAGATTCTTATTTGTTGACTCTGCCAATCCATTACCCTGGGGGTAATAGCTAGAAGAATACTTCAATTTAATTCCTTTTTCTAAAGTGAACTCTCTCATCTCAAGACACGAAAAATAAGCAGCGTTGTCGAATACTAAACAATCAGGTATACCAAAACGAGTGATAATATTCAAATTTAGAAAGGCAATTACCTGACTGGTATTGACAGTTCTTAATGCGACATCTTCAGACCACCGAGTAAAGTAATCTGTGGCTGTTATGATAAAATTATTCTGTTGAGAGGAAGGCGGATTGATTGGACCTATGATATCAAGGCCCCACTGCTGAAAAGGAGAATCTACTGAAATGGGCTACAAAGGAAAGGCTGGTTTCTGTAATCGCCCTGATGCTTTCTAACAAATAGTACACTTACGACACAAAGCATGGGCATCTCTAAACAGCATGGGCTAGTAATAACCAGCTCTTAAAACCTTATGGGTAGTGGTGTCACCACCAAAATGACCACCAGCTTCTCATGCATGCAACTCTAGTAAGACTTTTTCTGCTTCGTCTTTCTCAAGACAGCGCATCAGTACGCCATCAAAATTTTGACGAAATAGAATACCATTAACCAAATGAAAGGAAATAATCTCAATGCTCTTCTTTTAGTGGGATCCAGGTGATGGGGGGCTGACCCATGTTCAAGAAAGAATTTTATATCATCATACCATGGACTGACAGTGTTTTGTGCGCAATAGATTGCATTTTGATTGTGCTCTCCTAGGTTTGACGTATTGCTTTCTTCTTGCTGTCCTTCTGCCAAATAAACAACTAAATTGCATAACCCTTGGCCTCTCACTATCTGTGCTGGGGTAATTTCTATGCCGTACTCCTGCAAGGAGGTGACCCAGTTAGCCCTCTTTTCTCCTAGTTCTTTCTGCACTAACAGGTTTCTGACGGCCGGGTACGGGACAATGATCTTCGTCCTGGATTTCAAAAGATAAGACCGGAAGTGATTGACTACTTTAAAAATAGTGTAGGCTTGCCGATCTACCACTGGGTAATTAAGTTCAGCGCCTTTGAAAGTAGAGCTCATAAAGGCAATGGGTACTTCATTTTTTTTAGCGTTCTTTTGGGTTAGGACTGCAACATAGGAATGGTCAGAAGAAAAACTGTAGAGTGTAAAGTCTTGAGAAAAGTTAGGTCTCATGAGAGAAGGAGCATCTATTATGGCCTTCTTTATTGCATTAAGATCTTGATTTTCTAAGGGTCCCCAATGGTACTGTGCATCTTTCTTAATTAAATTCTGTAAAGGTTTGAACATTTCAGAGAAACTGGGGACGGATCTCCTCACAAAGTTTATCTGGCCTAAGAAAGACTGCATAGATTTTTTGGATGTAGGAGGGGGAAGTTTCGAGATGACTTGAGTCCTTTCGGGGTCGATAATCATCCCTTTTCTTGAAACAATAAATCCTAAGAGTTTACCTTGTTCTACTGCAAAGATGGATTTTTTAGGATTCAAGGAAATGTCGTATTTACGACATCGCTGCAGAACGGCTCATAAATGAGCTAGATGATTGGTTTTGTTTTTAGAAAATACAGTAACATCATCTAAGTAAACTACAATGGACTGATTGATTAAGCCTTGGAAAGCGATGTCCATCACTCTCTGGAAAGTGGCACCGGCATTAATCAATCCAAAGGGCATTTTTCGATAAGCGTAGGTGCCCCATGGAGTGCAGAAGGTAGTTTTAAGTTGGTCTGGAGGGGACATCAGGACTTGGTTGTACCCTGAGAAACCATCCAGTAAGGATAACCTCTCAGAACCAGATACCTGTTGAAGGATCTGTTCGATGGGTGGGACAGGGTAGTTGTCTTTATTAGACGCTTTGTTAAGGTTTCGGAAATCGACGCATAGTCGGATTTCCCCACTTTTCTTCCGGACAGGGACAAGGTTAGAAACCCATTGAGTGTGCCTAACAGGGAAAATTATCTTAGCATTCAGAAATTTATTCAATTCTTTTTTAATGGTCGGTTCAAGCTTAGGGTGCATTTTCCTTAATTTTTGTTGAAAGGGTGAGGTTTGGGGTTTCATAGGAATGATGTGTTGTATGATGTTAGGGTCGAAAGTTTTAAGGTCACCATACGTCCATGCAAATACATCTTTAAATTCTTTAAACAATTTAATGAATGCAGCTTTTTCTTGTTGAGAACACCCAACCCCTAAATTAATGCACTGTGGATTTTCATTAGTTCCTAAGTTTACTTTCTCATATGATAACAAGGAACTATTGGTTTTACAGTTGACCGATTTTTTGAATTTATCTTGAAGATCATAAAATTTCTCTAATCTAACTACAGATTTAGAGATCAAATTTACCATGTCCGATAAATATTCAGGAGTTCTCGGATCTGGTATTACCGTGAAATCGTGCAAATCATCGTCGTGAGTGCATTCGTCTATGACCGTGCCTTGAAAAGTTTCTTCCATATGCAGGAAGCTAATAATATGCTGATCATCGTCGAAGACTCTCCAATTCGTGATGTTGTCAGGAACGGATGGCCTGAACAACAGTTCGACGGAGAATGCATCTGGGGACAAGCCTTCTGCAGGAAAGAGTTTAGAAACTACGTTAGCTAATAGATCAGCTTCAGAATTGTTCAATCTAGGAATAGAATTTATATTGAAAACAAAAAATTTATTCATTAAATTCCATACCTCGGATTGGTAGCTTTTAAGATGCAGAGATAGACAGTGGATAGAATCTCTTACCTGTCTAACCACGATTTCGGAATCGCCAAAGACAATTAAGTTTTGAATGTTCATATCTAAAGCTTTTCTGAGACCTTGCAGTAAAGCCTCATAGTCTGCAGTGTTATTAGTACATTCAAATTCTAACCTACATGCAATTAGAGTTTTGTTACCTGCCAGATCGATAATAACGCAACCTGCACCAGCTCATTCTTTGGAAGTTGACCCGTCAAAATAAAGAGACCAAATTTGATTTTTATCGGGTGCACGAGACTGTTGTGTGGAAGCTGCTGGCTACATGTATGCTACAATCTCGGACTGTTGTTCTGGGTTTGTGATAGCTAAAGCCTCAACCATGAAATTGCTGAAAAAGGTATCCATCCCTTGTACTTCGGGTGAATCAGCAGAAGGTGTAAATGGTTCATTTGGATCATTCAGATCTGTGACCGTGAACTTAAGGTAGCATTCATGATTTACCTTGATTTTGTTAGGCTTGTCGTTCTCTGGAAGCCATAGGTGAGACCAATCTGTCGCAAAATAGCTGTGTAGCTGCTCCAACCAGTCCCTGCTTAAAAATAGACCATACACTTCTGGAATATCCACAACAATAATATCAATGACTTGATGAACTTTGGGGTTAGACGATAATCTTATAAGCACATTCCTTAATTCGCCTATAACTTTAACATTGGTTCTATCAAGTTGTATGATTTTTAAAGTGGATGGTTCAACTTCGGCGTTAATCTTCTGGCACACAGACCATGGCATCACATTGGATGACGCTCCCGAGTCTACCATAAAATTGTGTACGTTTCTATTAAAGATTTCGAAAGTTAACAAAAATGGAGGTAGATTTTTGCGAGTGCTAAGGGTGGTAGCTTGTGGCTTTTTACTCGCAGTTTCTAAAGCTACTTTATCTACATTATTTACATTATTTACATTATTTACAGGAAGGCTTCCTTTATCATGAGGATCAGGATTATTCTTAGTGGAAGTCTTCTGAGGGACTTTGTTCTGAACAACCTTTTTTGAATTACCATTTTTACCATTCTCTGCGATGTTCTGTAACATTTTTTGTAGCAAAAATGAAAATTTCAATAACTCATAAACAGAGATGTTAGCCCTTAAATTTTTAAGATCTTCAACTAAATCATAATCTAAGTTGGGGTTTACATGACTCTGTTTAGTCTCAGCTGGTTTAGATTGCTTTGGGGGTACATTCGTAGTGTTCTCGAAAGAAGGTTTGTTTGCTGTCTTACTCCTAGTGTTGTAGGGATGCACTGTCTCGAAGTTAGCTTGAAAAATGCTATCCGAGAAGTGCCCAAAAATGTTTGGAGAAGACTCTTCTTCTTGAACTGTCTCTTGTTCAACAATATCCTTAGGAATCTCAGGAGGCACCAAGTTATCCTGGGCTTCTAGAATCATTTGAAGAGTGTACTGCAGACTTTCTAGATTAAGACCCTCGGTGGTTGGATTAGGTCGGTTGGTGGGAAAAGGCTTCCTGAACGGGGGCTTATAAGTCCCTTTGCTCGGAGAAGCTTCTTCGGCCGTCCTTTTCAAATCTATAACTTGATTCGACAGTTTTTGAATGACTTTAGTTAAGTTTTCAAAATCATAGCTTTCAGGTTGTGTTTTACTTTGAGTAGGTCTAGGAAGGATTTCAATCTTCTTTTTGGAAGATGAACTAGTTTATGTTTTGTTGCTAGTAGTGTCTTTTAAACTAAGTATGTCTTTTTCAATCTAGCTGGCCTCCTCAAAGGCTTCTAACAACGTGGCTTTCTTAGATCATTTAACCCAAATAGCTATATTTTGATGCAAGGCTTTAGTATAGTATGCTATTATAATATTCTCGGCAGGCATGGAATCCGCAGGGATTCGGTTTTTAAGTGTTAAGAATCTTTGATTAAAGTATTTAATTTTCTCTTTTGGGTTCATTCTTAAGTTATAGAGCTCAATGACTAGGACTTCTGGAGGCTTACCGTCTCCGAATTTTTCCAAAAAGCATGACTCGAACTTTTCCCAAGACACAATGGTATGGGGTTGCTGGGCAAAGTACCATGTAGAGGCATTTCCCTCGAAAGTATAGGGAAACAACCTACAGACTACGTCTTCATGCTCGACATTGCGGAGTCTTATGGCTAACATAAACTTTTTAATGTGATCTTTAGCGATTTGTTTTGAGTCGGGGTCAAACTTGGGAAGCCATTTCTCTGGATGTTTAGGTAAGGGATGCTGATCTCCAAGTACGACTACCACATCCTGGTCGAGCCAAGGTCTAGTAGGATTGTTCTGGTTGGCCATTGGTGTAGTCGGTGTGGAAGGTTGTGAAGGGGAACTGCCTTCGACAGAAGAATCTTCTCCCGAAGAATAAGGGGATGATGGAGGTGGTGAGGGAGATATTCCAGATCCTCCTGCAGCAGGAGTGAGGATTGGATCTGTAGGGTTCACAGTGAGGTTAGTGCCTCCGAGTTGTTCTCTGATATTAGAAAAATCTAAAGGTTGGTTCAAAATTTGATTTGGTTGCCTCAAACAGGCTAAGGCACTATGTGTTTTTATGAGAGATTGGCGAACAATATCTTGTATGTCACCACCTGTAGGATTTGGGGTTGTTGGCTCAACTGTGATCTGTGGATTGTTGTTTGATGTGGTTGTTGTTTGAGGGGGAATGTTATCATTCGAATGAATTCTTGTCACTATAGGTGAGCGATTAGGTGGTGGAGGAGTCTTGCGACTGCCTCGTGCCATTAATAAATTTCAGGCCCTCCTTCTAGCGCCATTTGTTGATTGGAGAAATTGAATGCTCACCAACTGGAAGAGTGGATCCGGTCCGGGGTTGTCTAAATAACCCAAGCTGTTTGGGATAACCCACCCTGACGGGTTTAGCGGCTTCGTTAGCCGATCTAAGTCCTAGGAAAACAAAAGAAAACTATACTAAGGAACTAATCTAAATGAAAACAATAACTAAATAACAAATCTAAAATACATATATACAATCTATTACCTAAATTATACAACTATAATTCTATAAAATTAAATGTTCAATTACCAATAGAATCAGATCCAATTACAAATATACAATATTTACAGATTACAAATTTAAATGAAAACCTACAAAAGTCATTTGTAATCTATCCTAAGACAGTGAAGCTATTGTTTTTTGAGTTTTATAATTTTATGAGAAAGAAATAAACTGAAAAACTATCTAAGCTAAACAACTAAAATAATAACCCTATCTACTAACCTGAACTATACATATATCTATCTAAACTGCTTATATTATACTAAAAATAACAAATAACAAACTAACCTAAAGTAACGCTTCAGGTTTGTCCTGTATGCAATAGTTGTTTTAGCTGCTCGGTGGGAGGAAACTCGCACCAGATTCTCCATGAGATTCTCGTAAACGGGAATCTGTTGTGTTGTTCAAATATAAATGATAGGACAAACAAGACATAAAAAATTACAGAAATCTTATGATTTACAAATCGTCACAGTTAGATAAATCTGCATGCAAAGATCTGTACAAAATGATTCATTTAACGAAAAAGGTAAACATGTAATTCATTAAACTGAAGTGGAATAATTGTTGTATTTTTTAAAATAGGAGAAGATCAGATATGGATAACATATAAATCAAATCACATCACATGCAATTAATCATGATAGCTAAAGTAGTCGACGATTGATTACAAACTGATATGAATAAAATATGAAACAAAGTTTGATATATTGAAAGCGAAAGCTGTTACAAGACATCAAATTTCATCCCAGTCTGTATCATAAATCCATAGTCTGGTTCTCCCACAGTGATGATGATTCTTTTTTTCAAAAAATAATAAGTATTTAAAGACTTCCCACAGGGTAAAACATCCCTATGGGAATTATCAAAATAGTTTACAAAAAAAATCTGGGGATAATATCCCAGTCTCTATTTCTGACTCAAGCTAACAACTTAAAATAAAAAATACATCCCAAAAATATCTCCTAAACTACTACAACATGCCCAATAGATCATTGTGATTCATATGCACCTAAAAGAGGACAAGAATAGACAAGATTAGAGGATACTTTATTGATAAAATTGACAAAAATCTAATTTTTAAGACGAGCTACAGAATCTGGCAATTCTGTAGCTGGTCTAAATTGAACACAGAATCATTTTAAAACCAATTCAAATCTCAAAGAATTATATTCAAACTATTAAAAAAATATCTAATGGCTAATTAGAAACCAAACGAATCATTCAAACCAAAACTGCTATGCTAATTTGAGAGCAAATGAAATTGTGGTCAATCAAATGATAACAGAGATACATGTACTCTGTTCAATTTGTTATCACCAATTCGGGGTAAACATAATCGCATTAGATAATTCGACAACAATGAAACCATTTTCACGAACCAATTCCAATCGACACAAATTGTAACCGGTTAAACAAATCATGCATGTAATAGTTTATGTCGCTTCAGCTATTAATGAAATCATTATCGAATCCAAACGAAATCAACAGGATCATTTTTCAAATTAATAGAACTATATCAAACATATACAAACGATCATGCTAATCGTGGCACGCAGCAATCATTTGCAAATCAAATGAGATAGGAACGAATCGAAACAGTTTGGGGTCAACACAATCGTTATGAATCAACATAGTTCCACGATTTTAGCAAATAGATCTTTTGCACAAGTCAAATGTAATCAAAATCCAAACAAGAATATTGATTCAATACAAAACAGAATCATTCCTGGTAAGTCAAAGTCAACAGGGTTGTTTTGAGTCTATTAGAAGCAAATGAAACTAATCGAAATCAAACCAAATCGACTATCCTAAATTAGACGAACATAATTGATTCAAAAACAAGCCAAACATGATAAAAAACAAATCACTGTCTTAAACTAAACTAGGCACGACAAAATCGCATAACCAAATCATAACTACATTTAATTTTAACAAAATGAATCTACTTTACAGGATCCACAACATAACCGTTTGATGATCAAACCATGACAGAATCATTTCAAATGTATTAAAATGAACAGAGCTAATCGAAATCAAAACCCAATTCGTTATATTAATTCAAGCAACTCATAAAATAAAATTAATATTGAAATTCATACCTGAACAATAAGAAAAGGCTTTGATTATGATAACTTGGAATTGATGAAGGCTGTTGTGGTCTCGACGTTCCTAAAGACAATAGAACCAGTGGTTTTTTGTTTCTTGTCGTTAGTCCATAGCCTATCGTTCTCCTTTGCCAGCACTATCACCTGTTCCTCTAACGATTTGATCTTTGATTGCAACAGGGGGACGTCGGTGTAATAATGCTCTAGCCAAGCATTACATTGGATGCATGATGTTTTCTCGAGCTTTGACATCACATGCGAGGGTTTGTTTAAATTACTAGGGGTTTCATTATGCAGCTTGATTCTTGGGTAATTAGGATTGTTTTTTAGGCAAGGTGGTAAGTTAGAGACATAGTCATAGGGTTTCTTGGAGTATTGGCCATGGGAATAGGGGTACTCTTCAGCTAGAAAACACTCAATATCAGAGTCTGAGTCCTCGCTCAGCACTATAGGCTTTTGGTCGATATTCTGTTTAGGTTTGTTACGGTCAAGTCTTGATATCAAACGAGCATTTTTCTTCCCTTTTCTGTTGACAACATTGTCACCTTTGTCTTTCTTACTCACCAGCTTCTTGGTAGCCTTAATATCATCCTTAGCACATGGGTTAACCACAACATCAGGTAGGTCCAAGTCGGGGAAAACTGAGGGTTTGACAGGGGGTAAAAGGATATGAAGTGGCACAGTCGGTCTAGCCAAAGTCTTATTGACCACAACCTTGTCAATTTGAGCAGACTCCGGATTAGCAAAGCCATTTATAGATAGAAAGGATTTCCAATTATCTCCATGAAGTCTCAACTGATAGATAATAATGAGTCTAATTAAGCCGTGATGAAAAAGGTTGCTATCAGCCTTCTCACGTTTGAACCTCTTAGACATCTTGTAAATACTACGCAAGAAGTAATGCAGCATATTCAAAGGATAGCCTACGAAATTCATCAATAACTGGAGGTGATACAGAAAAACCAAGCCATACCAACCTTCATAGGTCACAAACTGTTTCACAATTACGAAAAGATCGTGCCACCTGGGTTTGAGGGTAGAAATAGGCATACCTTTATCACATGAAACAACCTTCCTTGATATGAATAGTAAAGGCCACGACACCTCGTCGACTTTGGAATTTTTGTACCACCTTTGGCCTGTAGCTGACAATCCTGTAGTAGAGCTTATGAATTCTTCATTCAGCTCAATATGTATGTCACCGAATTTATCCCTACACCCGTCAGAGGTGAGGGTGAATTTTTGGGCAACCGAAAGGTTGAAACCCTCGAACCTCTGTATAAACACCATCCAACCACTGTTTTCTAAATCCTTTCGAGCATTATCGAAGAGTAACAGAGTTTGTCTACCGTTGGCTCGATGCGTGCCACCGGTGCCATAGACAGGAGCACATGGTGAGCAGGGTGCATGGGTAAGGGTTTGAGCAGAGTATATGCAGGGTTGATAACTCACAGGCTCACCCAAAAACTAGCAAAGCTGAACCGGGATAGGGGAGAGCATTAATGACAGAATGTGTGAAGGTGGTGGAGCTAACTCAACCCATGCAAAACAGTCATATCCCATAGTACAACAGTCGATGCATATAAATCTTCAAATATTATTGTTGCATATGTTAAAAACCATGCCATTCAATCAACCAATGAAATCTATGATAAGTCGACCAAACATTTGCGCAAGCCATAGTTTTATCATAGTTTAAAACCAAAGAAATAATTTGAAATCAACACCAAGGGTTCGATCATGTGTTGTATGAAATGATTTATAGCAAGGGTCTAACCACAACACCAATGTATTTTCATGAAAACAATGTATCAAGGGAATCGATCAAAGGCTATAGAAATCAAACCATCAATAAATCAATGATTGAATCACAACCCTTAGCAAATCATCACAGTCTCAAAAAAATGGAAATCATATTAACAACAGAAATGCCAAATGAGTAAAGAATCTTGGAGTCTTGCCAATTGTATAACGATAAGTAAATTGGAAATCCAGCGACATTTTTAATATGACTTCGAAATCAAAGTTTTCACGCTTTCAGTCATGAAAACAAGAACAAAGGTAAGTGTGCAGATGCACGACATTATAGTGTCATTTTATTTAAAGATTGTGACGAAAATCAAGGTTTGCGAAACACTGGTTTAGGCAGCTTATAAGGTCAGTATAAAAATAGGAATTGTCTTCCAACATCGCCTCAGCCAAGCGCACCTCTGGTAAGTTCAGATTTTGATTTTGAGCACTTTCATTTTTTGGTCATTTTTCTAGATCCAAGTAAAGATGTCTGGAAGCGTTAATCTTGTTGACAAGCTAGAAGGAGTGGAAAAATTATGTGCCTATAAGTATAGGATTAGCCTCATTCTTGAAGAGAATGACCTAGCAAGATTCGTTAAAGAAGAAGTATCATAACCCACCAATGCTGCAGAAAAGGCAAAGCATCAAAAGGACACAATCAAGGCCAAAAGAATCATTGCATATTCAATCAAAGACCACCTCATTCCTTATGTGTCATCTAAGAAGACTCTGAAAGAAATGTTTGATGCCTTGACTAGACTATATGAAGGAAAGAACATAAACCAGAAGATGAATCTAAGAACTCAATTGAAGAATACAAGGATGCAGAAAGGAGAAACGATTCAAGAATACTTCTCCAGAATATCATAATTCAAAGAACATCTAGAAGTGATTGGAGATACCATAGATGAATATGAACTCATAATGACGGCCCTAAATGGTCTCACAATACCTTGGGATGCATTCATCCAAACGATATGTGCCAGAACAAAGAAACTGAAGTTTGATAGTCTATGGGAAGAATGCATCCAAGAAGAAACAAGAGTAGCAAATCATGAAGCATTACTAACAAGAGATGATGATCAAGCCCTAGCTACTCA
>JASDQU010010011.1:64148-79421 GCA_032191745.1 Picea mariana | reverse complement strand
CAGAACAGAGAAAATGAAGTTTGATAGTCTATGGGAAGAATGCATCCAAGAAGAAACAAGAGTAGCTAACCGTGAAGCGCTACTGGAAAGAGATGATGATCAAGCCCTAGCTACTCACACCAAAAGAGGAAGGAAGAAACCCTACTTCCAAAAGGAGACTCATAAGAGCCTCAACCGCCAAACAAATTCAATAATAGAGAATCTCATCCAAGGAGATTTCAGAAGAAAGGACAATGAAAGGAAATAGATTACTCATTTGTACAATGCTACCATTGTGATAAGATGGGACACATTGTGAAATTTTGTCCAGCCAGATGAGAAGAATACAAGAGAAAACATATGAGTCACCATGCCCATGTAGTCGAAGATGAAGAGCCACCCTCAAATATGATAAGAGAGCAGATCAAAGACCATGTCTTAATCTCGGCCCTCTCAGGTTCTGCAACACCTGGAGAGGACACTTGGCTCATTGGTAGTGGTGCATCCAAGAATATGATGGGACAAAGAGACATTCTCTCTTGTATCTCAAAAAATAAGTTTTCTCATAAAGTGACACTTGGAGATGATTACCAATATCCCATCAAGGGAGTGGGAGAATCAAACTCCAAACTGAATTAAGGGAATTCACTAAAAATGAAGGACGTACTATATGTACCAGGTTTGACAAAGAACCTACTCTCCATTTCAGCTTTAGAAAAGAAAGGCTTCAGAGTTTCCTTTATAGATGGATAAGTTCGTATGTGGGCTAAAGGATAAACCTTAAATGAAGCAATCATCATTGGAAGTGAAGAAAATGGCTTGTATAAACTAAAGGGTCACTCATAGGCTTCCATGACCCACACCATTGAAAACTCATGTGAACTTTGGCATAGAATATTATCTCACATCAACTACAAGGTGCTACCATACATATGCAAAGCGGTCACAGGGTTACCAGAACTCAAGGTTGACCATGAAGGCGTATGCAATAGATGTGCACAAGGGAAGAACATCAAGAACCCTTTTCCAAAGAGATACAACAAAGTAGAAGGAGTTCTAGAGCTCAATCATTCAGATGTATGTGGCCCAATGCCATCGTCCTCCATTAGTGGGTATGTATATTATGTATCATTTATTGATGATTATTCTCGTAAGACTTGGGTATATTTTTTGAAATCTAAAGATGAAGTGTTCAACAAGTTCAAGGAATTCAAAGCCTTGATAGAGAATCTTTCTGAAAGAAATATTAAGATACTCAGGTCAGATAATGGAGGAGAATATAGCTCAAAAGAGTTTGTGAACTTCTGCAAAGATGTTGGGATCAAGAGGGAACTCACTACTCCCTATAATCCCCAACAAAACGGTGTAGCTGAACGAAATAACATAACGATAATGGAAGCTGTGAAGACTATGATCCATGATCAAGATCTTCCTATGTGCTTATGGGCATAAGAAACAATGGGAGCTGTATATGTGCAGAACCGATTGTCCCATAGTGCACTTGGGCTCAAGACCCCAGAAGAGATGTTCATCGGAAAGAAGCCAGAGGTAAGCCATCTCAAAATATTTGGCTGCCCAATATTTATTCATATATCGAAAGAGAAGAGAAACAAGATGGAACCTTCAGGAAAGAAGGAAATATTTGTGGGATACTGTGAGGTCTCCAAGGCCTTCAGAATCTATATACCAAGTCACCGTCACATTAAGATCAGCAGGGATGTGACCTTTGATGAAGATGCAGTGCTCAAGAAATCAAGAAGATGCCAGCTTGAAGAAGTATATTAAGAGGAACCCGTAATCCCCAGAACTGCAGTGAGGGAGGTTCCCAGAGTCGCAGAACCAGTGAGGGAAGTCGTAACTTCCCCTGATGAGGAAATTCTAGAAGACCATGATATATTAGAAGTTCAAGAACCTCCTTAGATGACGATCCTCCATAAAATAAAGCCAACTTGGGCTAGAGAGCTTATTCAATATGGAGAGAAGTATGGTGTTCCCGAAAGAACTACGAGACAGGTGAAAAGACCAAAGCCATTCTCCAGCTATACGAATTTGATGTGTGATCTTCTAGAGGAGGAGCCTACCTGATTTGAAGAAACCATTCAGAGGAAAGAATGGGTAGATGCCATGACAGAGGAATACCAATCCATAATAAAGAACGAAGTATGGGAAATAGTTCCCAGACCGAAGAGTAAAGATGTGGTATCCTCCAAATAGCTCTTCAAAATAAAACATGTGGCTGATGGAAGTATTGAGAAGTATAAAGAAAGATTTGTCTCTCGTGGCTTTTCTAAAAAAAGAAGGCATTGACTATGAAGAGACATTCGCTCCTGTAGCCAGATACACTTCGATCAGAACCATCATATCTCTTGTAGCTAAGATGAAGTGGAAGTTACACTAGATGGACGTGAAGACAACTTTACTAAATGGTGTCATCGAAGAGGAAGTGTATATAGAGCAACCTAAAGGATTTGAAGTTGAAAACAAGAAGTCTCATGTCTGCAAATTGAAGAAAGCCTTATACGGCCATACTAAGCTCTAAGGGCTTGCTTTAATCCGTATAAGGNCTGCAAATTGAAGAAAGCCTTATACGGATTAAAGCAAGCCCTTAGAGCTTAGTATGGCCGTATAGACAGTTTTCTGACGAGCTTAGGCTTTACCAAGAGTAAAGTTGATTCTAACCTCTACTTCAAGGTCATGAACGATGAGCCAGTAATACTATTACTATATGTGGATGACTTATTCTTAACTGGAGAAGAAAAGATCATCACCAAATGTAAGAAGAGACTCGCTTTAGAATTTGAGATGAAAGACCTTGGTCTAATGCACTATTTCTTAGGCCTTGAGATATGGAAAAGTCCAGAGAGAATCTTCCTTAACCAAGGGAAGTATGCAGTTGAAATCTTGAAGAGATTTGACATGTTAGAGTGCAAGCCCATGAATACACCCATGGAAGCGAAGCTGAAGCTGTTGGTCGATACTTCGTCAGAATTAATAGATGCCACGCTGTATAGACAGATTATAGGATTGCTGATGTACCTGACGAACACTAGACCAAACATTTGTTTTGTCGTGAACACCTTGAGTCAGTTTCTGGTAGAACCCAGACATGTTCACCTTGTGGTTGCAAAACATGTGATGAGGTCTCAGTTATGATGGAGATCATGATTTCACACTAAGTGGATACATTGATTCAGATTGGGCAGGAAGTGTTTCTGACAGGAAAATCACTTCTGGATGCTGTTTCAGTTTGGGATCAGCCATGATCTTGTGGCAGAGTAGGAAGAAATCCAACATTGCTCTCAACACAGCGGAAGAAGAATACATTGTTGCATGTTCTGCCAGCTGCTAAGCTATATGGCTTCAAAAGTTGCTGATCGACCTATTTGAATTAGAGATGAAAGAAACCACGATCCTATGTGACAACCAGAGCTGCATAAAGATGACAGAGAATCTTGTATTCCATGACAGGTTGAAGTACATAGAGATTCAATATCATTACATCCGTGACATGGTGCAGAGGAGAGCCATAAAGCTCTAGTACGTTAGCACGGATGAACAGGTTGCTGATGTGTTGACCAAGCCTCTATCTCGTGTAAAGTTTCAACACTTTCGAGATAAGCTTGGTATAGTCCGAAAGGACCTTTCTTGAAAGGGGGAGTAGTTGCTGTGATGAGACATCTCTTGCTTCCAGCTTCATTGATGTGACGTAAAGCAAGAAGATGTGATGTAGTACTGAGCTCCCGGCTTGACATCTGTGACGCAAAGCTAGTCTAGTATCTTGCTTCCAACCGGATGGTTGTGACGTAAAGAAAGAAGATGTGATGTGAATAGTACTGAGCTTTCGGCTTGACAGCTGTGACACAAAGCTAGTCTAGTATCTTGCTTCCAACCGAATGGTTGTGACGTACAAGAAGATGTGATGTAACTAGTACTGAGCTTCCGTCTTGACAACTGTGACATAAAGCCAGTCTAGTATCATTCTTCCAGCTTGATTGCTGTGACATAAAGCAGGACGAGCATCTTGCTTTTGGCTTGACAGCTGTGACGTAAAGCAAGACGATGAAATGAGACTAGCACTGTGCTTCTGGCTGGATAGCTGTGACGTAAAGCCAATCTAGTATCCTATTTCCAACTTGATTGCTGTGATGTAAAGCAGGACGAGTATCTTGCTTCCAACCTTATTGCTGTGACGTAAAGCAAGATTATGAGATGAGACTAGAACTGTGCTTCTGGCTTGATAGCTGTGACGTAAAGCCAATCTAGTATTATGATGATGAGCCAGCTTCATGCTGTGATGATGATGTATTAGTTTTATACTAATACATATTGATGTAGATGATGATTGCATTCCTTTGAGAATGACGATGCTGCCGATGAAGAAAACTTCCAATGATTTATAGATACGCCAGTTAGTGTTCCAAGATGATATTGATGATGATGTCCTCCTGATGCTGTTGATGATAAAGGCCTCTGTCTCGTCTGATGTTGTTGAAGAATACCTTTCTTGTTAAGGGGGAGTGTTGAAATAATGTAACTGCAAAGTGTATTCTGATTATTATTTGATATATTATTCATTGGATCAATCGCCATTGTGTATTGATCATGTCAGCTATTGTAAAAGGACCAAATCCCCTTTTGCGGATTGGTCATAATATAATTGTAATAGGCAGAAAGAGAAGTCAGCCCCATAATATATCAAAGAGGCCCTAGAATATAATAAAGGTGGTTATAACCACCCAGTAGAAGAAGTCGGCCTTGCCAGTGAAGGGACACTCACACACTTGCCAGTTTTGTATAAATAAGGAGGCTCACGCCTCACTTAGACACACTTCACTTGCTCATTGAGAGACAAGTTTTAGAACTACAGTTGGAGAAGAGAGAGAGAGAGAGGCACATCTTTAGGAGAGGACTTTCTGTATTAACTTTAGTTATCTCTTGGCATTGTATTGGCTCTCTATAATAAGGAGATTTTGATGGGTTTTCTTCCCCTATAGGGTTTCCCAGGATAAATGCTGTGTCTCTTGTGATTGTGTATTTCTCAGTGATCTTGTCTTATGTTGTTGTTATATATTGAAATGCAAATAACTATAATAATGGCTTAAACATTAACATGAAGATCCTATCCCATTCTTTTTCATGATAGGTGGACATAATTTAGGCTCAGACAACTAGCAGTCGGACACCGACATGACTTCATAACTATGTTTACCTCTGCTAATATGAAGGATCAAAACTTGCTATGTGAACATCTCCATGATTTTATACTCCAGAAAAATGCTCGCTGTAACCAAAATCTTTATGTTGGGGATGTACAATTGCGAGCATTTTTATCTCACATCCTTGGCTTGGTTCAGTGGAAAAAGGACATGGACATTCATGCATGGATTGAGGCAGAGGAAAGCTTGAAGGTCAGAGAAGAATATCCTTTGCCTCACATGATGGAATATGATTTATAGAGATTGATAAACAACCCAGGAGACACTATTACTATCAGACATCATCAGAGGTATTCCATTACAGAATACCTCGAGGTCTTGAGGGAATACTTGGTACAAGAATTGTTGGTCTCTCATGACATATGGGAGAATCTTCCCACGTATCTGAGGAACAAGAACCCCATGGGATATCCATATTTTTTCTTGGCCCTTAATAGGGCATCATTTTATGCCAACTCTTTGCTAAGATACATAACCAGGTGGATTGGGTTACAGTTCCACTTCCCCATTATTTGGTGCCCCAGTCGGTTTTATAGGGCACCAATGACTTGGAATGCAGAGGAGGAGAGGATAGGACACAATGGATACCGATGGAAATGACCTTGGGATACTACAACACATGGGAGTTTGTGCACCCAAGATTTGACTGGGGTAAATACATGGAGGGTTTGTAGAGGAGGATTAGTTGGGGTTGCATAGGGACATGCAACCAGACTAGCTGGGAGGAGATGACGGGCCTCCATTTTGACACCTTTTTGCCTCTTTTATGACCTGTGGTACACATATATTTTATCCTCTTTCATATTCTAAATACTCGTTACCTACCTTATTTAATCTTTCCTAAGGTATATATGTAGAATTGTGGTGAAACATGCACAAATAATCTAGCTAACAACAATTCCTACAAATCCTGCAAATTGAGAGGAGAGAAGAGATGAGATAAAATAATCAATAGAATTGTATTCACTAATGAGAGAATGGTTAATTACACATGATATACTCTACATGGCTAAGTAAAGTTGCCATAATAGTGATCTAGAGAGATCTAGACACTCACTGACATAAACTGAAGTAATCTACCACCTAGTCCTAGTTAATTGATCCATGAAATCATCAATTAACTGAGTCACACGTGTGGAAGTGAGAGAAACACATCCAATGTTGGCGATAAAACCAAGGTTACCATGAACGATTGAGTTCCACTAGTCTAACTGAGTATAATTGACTTTGAACTGAAGACGCACACCCTATTTTGTAGGGGAATATTCTCTAGAGAGAGTATTCTTATCTAAAGAAACATTCTCAAGATTAGAATATCAACCTTAGGAAAATAATTACCTAGGTGAGTGTATAATATCTCCAACACCCCCCTTGAACACTACCGAGGTGTACATGATGAATGTGTCCCGAAAACCAAGGCCATGTTAGGTACCCATTGTACAATGCATATAAGAATGAAACACTGAAAAAATAGAGGAAAGATGGAAAACCTTATGGGAACCCCCCCCTCAAAGTACAATGCATCAAAAATGAAGAAGGAAAGACAATTGCTAAGAAATTGTGTCCTTCAATCCAAGACGATTGTGCATGAAGTGGAACTTCTTTTTAGTAAATGTCTTGGTGAATATGTTTGTAGTCTGTTCGTCAGATGGACAATACTGCAAATCGATGATCCTGTCATGAACTATCTCTTTGATGTAGTGCATATGGATATCAATGTGTTTGGTCTGCTGTCACTGCACCGAGTCTCTACAAAACTTGAGAGTACTCTAATTTTCGCACCAAATGAGAGTCAGATAATGAAACTGAATACCAATCTCGATGAGGAAGTTTTGAAGCCAAAGTATATGAATAGTGACATTGACTGCTCCTCTTTACTCTACCTCTATTGACGATAGAGAAATAGATGATTTCTTTTTTCTTGAACAACAGATGGGACCAGAACCCAAACTAAGCACGTACCCAGATGTGGAATTGCGATCTGTTCTATCGACATCCCGATCAAAATCGGTGAAGCCCATGAGATCTAGTGCACAACTTGCTGCATAGTGGATCCCATAACCTATGGTGCCTTGAACATATTTAAGGATGCGCTTGGCAGACTTCCAGTGTAGCTCATGCAACTCTTGCATGTACTTGGAAACGTCCCCTACTGCATATGAGAGATCTGACCAGGTGTGGGTGAGATATAGAAGGACTCCCACAAGCTGTTGATTGAAGGTGTTTTCCATCACATCATCCTCAAGATGTACCCAAAACAAAAAGGGTGTGGCTTCCGACTTGCAGTCGGTCAAGTGGAATTTAACCAAGAGATCCATGACAAACTTATTATGAGATATCTTGATGCATGAAGCATTCTGACTAATCTCGATATGAAGGAAATAATGTAGTGGACCCATGTCTGTCATAGAGAAACTGTCGTGTATAATGTCTTTGACCACAACAATTGTTGAGGCCGAACTTCATGTGATCAGGAGGTCTTCAACATAGAGAACTAGGATCAACAAGTAATCTGAGGTCCTTAGTATGTAGATGTTCGGATCTGATTTACATCTGACAAAGTGTTGAGATATCAAGTAGGCATCTGTTTTTTTCATTCCATGATCTAGGCTCCTTCTTGAGGCCATATAGATACTTTTTCAGTTGACACACTAAGGATGAGTTCTAAATAAACCGCTGTGACTTGTCCATGTAAATATCCTATGAGAGATTCCCATGAAGAAAAAAATTCTTCACATCCATCTGGTGAACTACTCACCTCCTAGCTGCCACAATAACAAGGGCCAATCAGATGGAGTCCATATTTGCTATGGGAGAAAACATTTCATCATAGCCTATCCCATGGATATGTTGAACGACTTTGGAAACCAATCTTGCCCTATACTTTCTCACTTGTCTATTTGTTTCCTTCTTGGTCCTGCAGACCCATCTGCATCTGACACGCTTCCTGTTTGAAGGAAGTGTAACCAGATCCCAAGTCTAGTTCTCGAGGAGAGGGTTATACTCCTCTTGCATGGAGGCTTCCTAAAAGGGATTCCCTACGACCTCTGCATAGGTCTGTAGGTTTGAAGCTATAAATGTATAGAAATTCATGGGAATCACTGGTTCGGTAGCTGTGAGTGCATGAGGATGATCCTCAAACTGAGACCTTGTCCTCCTCTGATCTGCTAGATTCTCCCCACAAGGTATCATGTTGCCTGTAGGGTTGTCTATACCCACTTGGGAATTTTTGGTGGCTCAACATCTGGATGCTCATCATATTTCGAATTAGATTTGGAGCTCAAATATGAACCATGATTTGAGTGGGTAGACTCATCATCACTGATGTTTGCTATAGGCAGTGGTACAAAGGTCTCTGCGAGTGGCTTTAATGGTGCATGTAAGGGAGTTTCCTCAAAATGAACACTGCGCTTAATGATGAGATTGTTAGTAGAGGGATCAAGTAAAATGTAACCCTTCACACCATTTAGATATCCCACAAATATGCATGCGATACTCTGTGGGTCTAATGCTTTCCTCTTTTTAGAGAGAATGCGAGCCCATGCACATGATCCAAATATCTAGAAGTGGGTGACTTCCGGTTTGTTGTCACTCCATGCCTCAAAGGAAGTCTGATCCTTGACATATATGAGGAGATCTGTTCTGAATTTGGTTGGCACAATTAAGTGCCTCGACCTAAAGCTTGGGCAGTAGATATCTTCCATGCAACATGCAATTGGCCATCTCCTTGAGGGATTTTTTCTTCTTCTCGAATACTCCATTCTATTGAGGAGTGTAAGGTACTATGTTTTGTAGCTATATACATATCTATGAACAAATATGTTGGACATATCGATTCACATATTCCCCCCCATTGTATGTGCGAAGGATTTTGATCTTTCTCCCAAGCCGAGTCTCTACATTTTCTTTGAAGTCTTTGAGACGCTCAAAAACCTTGAACTTCTACTTGAGAAAATACACCTAAGTGTATCATGAGAAATCATCAATAAATATAAGCACATACCTTTCTTTTCTTATGGACAAATGAGGAAAGGGTCCCATCATATCACAATGGATGAGTTCCAAAGGAGAGGAGGCCCTCCAAGTCTTCCTTTTCTCAAACTTCTCCTGGGGATGTTTGCCAAGAACATAACCTTGACAAATTCCTTTTGAAAAATGTATGTTGGGAAAGACAATGACCATATCTTGTTTTCATAATTTTTGCATACATTTTAAGTTCATATGGCCGAATCTCTCATGCCATAATCTATTAGTATCACCAGCATGCGTCAATAATAAAGCAAAATCATATTTAGCAATGAATTTATTGAAAGTATACAAACGATATTGGTGGTTTAACTCACCAACAAATATTGTGGATTTATCATGCATATCAGATATGGTTACAGATTCAGGTGTGAATTCCACCCTTTTTTCTGTACCATAATGTTGTTTATTGTAGCTTCGAGAGGTATTCCCACAAGAGACCAAAGTGTCAGACATGTGGGAATCTTTGTTGGCACTATATTAGCCTTTCATTTTAGTGAAATCGGCCCCGGAATGAGGCCAGGGCCTCATGGGAAATTTGATGGGCTTTGTGGGCTTGTGATGGGGTGTCACACCCACAAAGATGAATACAATATTCTAATTAATTGTTGAGTTTAGAAGGGGTTCCTAAACTCACTCATTAGACCCCTATATAAGGAGAGGAGAGATTGTTAAAAATTATTGTGACATTGTGGTGATGGAGTTAACATAAGTGATTCTACACTTGTGTTAGGAGGCTTGGTGATTTCAACAAAGGAAAATTCTGTATGGTGGAAAATATGGCCTAGAAGAGAGGAAGTCGTAGGGAGCGAATTATACAGAGGTGTTCGTAGACGCTTTTTGTACTTGTATGTGGATTGCAACGCACTAAATCACACATATACGTGTGTTGCATAAATTTGAATAAAATATGTACACGGGTTGCAGGAATGTGAGTAGTATATATGTGGGTTGTAGTGGGAACAATTGTGTATGTACGCGGGTTGAAGTAAGATGAATTGCATACAAAGTTTTCTGGGCAGGAGCAGTTTCATACAGTTTGACAGGTGACATCATCAAGTCGTATAGGTGGTCTGTAGAAAATTTGTGGGAAAAGAAAATTTCCAGGATATTGTTGAGGTCTATTTTTCTGATTTGTATGGTTATTGGAGGACAAGGTTGTCCTCAAATATTAGTGGACTTGTATTGGCTAGGAGGGTTGGTTTTTCCCTCATAACTTCCAAACTTAATAAAGTTACAGAACTTAAATTTGTGTCTCATATATGTGTTGATGATTCATCTTTGATCTTGTTGTTTCCACTACATATGTTTTCAGTCAATAATTTTCAGTGTAAAAATGTTCAATGATACCAACTAAGGCTTTATTATTAGCTCACTAGGAAGCAATTTTCAGATCTAAATATTAGTCACATAGAGTTGCATGTGAAAATTGACAGGGTATCAAAGCTTGGGATTTAAAGAGAAGGGGATCATCTTGAGACATATCTTTGGATGTAACACTGGAGGAGTGTTGTTCTTGTTCCAGACAGGTCACCATGGTGAACACATTGAATATTGAGGATATTTTGTAAGGGGCAACCAACTTTCAAGCTTGGAAATCTAGGGTTCTCCTTCTATTAGAAGAAAATGACCTCAAGGAGTATGTTGAGGATGAAGTTGTAGCTCCTACCGATCCACTAGAATTGACATCACACAAGGAGAAGGAAGTGAAGTCTAAGAGAGTGTTGCTTGAGTCCTTGAAGGACCACATGATTCCTCACATTGCTAAGAAGAAATCTACCAAGAAAATATATGTTTATTTGGTAGGTCTATACCAAAATG
The DNA here is from genome assembly GCA_032191745.1 of Picea mariana. Taxonomy (NCBI): domain Eukaryota; kingdom Viridiplantae; phylum Streptophyta; class Pinopsida; order Pinales; family Pinaceae; genus Picea; species Picea mariana. The sequence continues at coordinate 68,379 of JASDQU010010011.1, read as the reverse complement.
AGAATACATGAATGAAGTTGCATTTGAAGCACCAACTTCAAATTGTCAAGATGTCCAGTGAGGACACAATTGTGAACTATATTATGAATATTTCACAAATCAGAGATCAAATTGTGGCCATCGATGATAAGGTGGAGGAATTTGAGTTGGTGAATGTGGTGTTTAGAGGTCTTCCCATGTCTTGGGAACCATTCGTGTAGGGGATCTATGCATGAGATAAATTACCATACTTTGATAGATTATGGATTGATTATATCCAGGAGGAGACCTAGTTGATGTCCATGGATGATATGTATGGTATGGTGAAGAGTATTAGTGATGAGAACTAGGCCCTTGCAGCCCGCACTAGGAAGGGTAGAAGAGGTTTGCTAGGAAGAAGGGATTCTCCCAAGAGAGAAGCATCTCTAGATCTGAGACGGAAGAAGGATCTTAGTAAGATCAAATGTTTTGAGTGCCATGAATTTGGGCACTATGCTTTACAATGTCCACACTGGAGGGGAATGGGAAGAAGGAAACAAACATCAACAACAAAGGTTGATGAGGCTGCATACAGGTTCTAGAGGGAAATCTTGTTGGTATCTTCCCTTTTGGGTACAGTTTCCATCAGGGGGACCTGGTTGGTGGATAGCGGAGCATCTTGCCATATGACAGGTGCTAAAGATCTATTTGACAGCTTCACAGAGACTGGATCATACTTATGTGTGGAGATTGGTATGGGGACCAAGCATGCTATATGTGGATCTGGTACAATATCGTTCTGGCTTGAGTCAGGAGAGGTGTTGAGGGTGTTAAATGTGTTATGGGTTCCAGAACTCAAGAGGAGTGTTCTCTCAGTCTCAATGATTGAAAAGAATGGGGTACCATATATTGTTTCGATATGACATGTTTTGTTTGTGCCCAGATGATCTAGCTTCAAATCAACAGTGGTTCTTGGAGTTAGGGAGGGAAACCTATATTTGTTGAGGGGCAAGCCTATGCATGTTGTGACTAGTAGGAAAAAATATATAGATGAGGAGTAGTTGGCTCTATTAGTGGTGAGGCAGGTAGCCCCACGAGTAGTGCCGGCTCAAAGGGAGCCAAAGTTAAGAGGGATTCAACCCTTCGGATCCAGTGGGGAGGAGTATCCTTCTATGACAATTCAGAGGAGATTAGGCTTCAGAGGAGGTCAACATCATCAGAGGGAGAAAATGGCTCCAGAGTTTGTACAGACTTTGAGAGAGTCAGGTTTCAGATGGATTCAAATTCTATAAGGAGTATACAAAGGGAGCCCAATTTCAGTGGCTGGAGTTAGTGGGCTCAGAGGGAGAGTTAACCATTTAGAGGGAGTTCCCCCTCAAGTTCAAGTGGGAGAGATACATCTTCCAAGACTAACATACATGTTTCATGAGTTGAGGAGGCCAGCTTGAAGGTTCAAAAGCAGGAGACTTCTAGGGCATGTGAGACCTCCAAGGAGGATCCAGTTGTTTCAACACATTTTTCTATAGTGACAGAGGAGGCAGCTAGTTAGGAAGACATGAGCGTAGGATTTGCTTTAGTTACATAGGGAGTAGCCAGTGAGGCAGGATGGACAACATGATTTTATTTAGTGATCGAAGATGCAACCATTCAGGAGGTCTGGAGAGAAGTATTTTCTCCGGTCACAGAGAGAGCAACCAATGAGGAGGATTTGAGTGCATCTATGGTAGAGGAAACAAAGGGAGCAACTAGTTAGGAGGATTGGAGTACAACCATGGTAGAGGAGACAGAGTCACTTCCAGTGTGGGATATAGAGATACATCTAGATGATGATGGATGGGATACCTCTCACGCTAAGAGGGAGTGTTGTTTATTGTAGCTTCGTGAGGTATTCCCATAAGAGTCCAAGGTGTCAGGAATGTGGGAATCTTCATTGGCACTGAATTAACCTTTCGTTTCAGTGCAATCAACTCTTTAATGAGGCCAAAGCCTCATGGGAAATTTGCTGGGATTTGTGGGCTTGTGATGGGGCGTTACACCCACACAGATGAATAAGGGGTGCCTAAACTCACTCATTAGACTCTTATATAAGGAGATGAGATATTGTGGCAAATCATTGTGACATTTTGGTGATGGAGTTAGCATAAGTGAGTTTGCACTTGTGCTAGAAGGCTTGGTGATTTCAACAAAGATAAATTATGCATGATGGAAAATATGGCCTAGAAGATTCAAGAGAGGAAGCCAGAAGGAGTGAATTGTACAGAGGTGTCCGTATAAGTTTTTTGTACTTGTACATAGATTGCAGTGGGTTGAATCATATATACGTGGGTTGTAGAAAACTGAATATCGTATGTACGCAGGTTGCATCATGGTGAATATCATATATGTGGGTTGTAGTGGGCACAATCGTGTATGTACTCATGTTGAAGTAAGGTGAATCACGTACAAAGTTTTATGGGAAAGAGCAGGTTCGTACAGACTGACATGTGACGTTAGTAGATCGTACAAGTGGTCTATATCAGATTTGTGGATAAAGTAAATTTCCAGGGATATTGTTTAGGTTTGGTTTTATGATTTGGATGGTTATTGGAGGACAAGGTTGTCTTAAGATCTTGGTTACTTGTATTGGCTGGGAGGGCTAGTTTTTCCCTCAAAATTTTTGAAATTAATAGGGTTACAAAATAAAATTTTGAAATTAATAGGGTTACAAAATAAAAATTTGCATCTCATATATGTGTTGATGATTCATCTTTGATCTTGTTGTTTTCGCTGCATATATTTTCCATCAGTAATTTTCAATGTAAAATTGTTTAGTGATAACAAATAGGGTTTTACTGTTAGTTTACTAGGAATCAATTTTTAGATCTAAAAATTAGTCACATAGAGTTGCATGTGAAAATTGACACAAAATGTGTTATCTGATAAACAAAGAGAAGATTCAGATAGATTTTTGGAACATGCAATATGTTCTCAAAAGTTTCATTTTGGAGTTCTACTCTCGCTTGGCCAATGACCTCAACTGGGGTATCATCTCCCATGAGGATGGGAGGACCCATGCATGAAAAAATAGAAGATAAAATATTATCTGTTGTTGCCATATGGTGGGATGCGCCTGAATCTAAGATCCATGCACTAAGAGAATAGTTAATGGAAATCAATGCATAAGATTTATCTCATTTGGTTTGATCTTCCGACTTTCCCTAGGAAGCTTCGGGAATGTGATCCCCGAGGTTGTTCTTCTAAAGAAACTGCACCATATGATCAATATATTTATTGATGCATGCAGAATCGGGATGATAACCATGGTTGCAGTAACTGCATTTGGTGTTCCCTTTCTTTCCTTTTCCACCTTTGGAGCCCAAGGAATCATCGAAGGGTTTGGAGTACCCTTCCTTCTTTGGCTCTGCATGTGCCTTTCCCTTGCCTTTTTTCTTGGTCTTCAGATTGCATGCGTTGCTTCTTTCATTCACAACAAGTGCATGTGCATTGGATACTTTGATTATCCCCATTTTGATGAGCTTTCCTTTCTCATGCATGAGGGATTCAATAAAATGATCTAATGTCGGCATTTTCTAGATATATCCTTAAGTGAATCTATTTGTATGGAAATATGAGATGAAAACAACATAGTCCAGACCAAGTTTTTCTAGAATATAAAGGATTAAATGGTTGTGTTGAGTGGATTTGTCTATTCCACATCCCTTTATATGAAGGAGGAGGGAATTGAACTTTGTAAATAAATCCCAGGTGTTGTCAAAATTCCTCGAATCTAAGGAAGTCAGATCGACCTTAAGAATATGGCCTCGCATTTTGTCTTGTTTGCCAAAGAGATCCTCGAACTTTGTCCAAATATCATGTGCTCTGGTACAAGATTCAATGTGAAACATAAGCTCGAGGGACATAAACATATAGAGTGTTGAAATAATGTAATTGCAAAGAGTATTCTTATTATTATTGATATATTATTTATAGGATCAATCCCCATTGTGGATTGATCATGTCGATTATTGTAATAGGACCAAATCCCCTTTTGCGGATTGGTCAAAAGACAATTGTAATAGGCAGAATAAGAAGTCGGCCCCAACATATATTAAAGAGGCCTAGAAGTATAATAAAGGTGGGTTTACCCACCCAGTTTGAGAAGTCGGCCCTGCCAGTGAAGAGACACTTCACACGTGCTAGACTTGTATAAATAAAGGAGGCTAGCACCTCACTTAGACACAACTCACTTGCTCATTTTGAGAGACAAGTTCAGATCTACTACCGGAGAAGAAGG
>JASDQU010010011.1:25350-52389 GCA_032191745.1 Picea mariana | reverse complement strand
TGGGTGGAAAAGTTACGTTGACAACTTTCTTAACAGACTTACGCCTTGGTGAAAGCTCCCACACATAAACATGGGTATACCCTCCAAGGAGCCTGAGTGAGTTTAGCCAACGTCGATTCCAGGTACCGTGAATACTTGCCCCTCCACAGTCACCTTGTGTAAATAACCTAGAGAGATGGGCCACTAAGGTTACCAATTACTACAGTAATTCCTGGGGAAATAGTCAACAGTCTGATCCATGCGCAAAGGTAGGGTATCTAGCCCGAAATCAACTTGAAAGGCTTCCACTCATCATTGTGGGTATACCTTCAAGAGACCCCCATAATACGCACAATATCTACACCAATACCAACAAAGTAGGGTGAGTAACTCTGCCAGTCTTAATGCGACCTCATGTTTGACCCTTGTGTGAGAAGGGATTCCCAGGACAAAATGTAGCAAGTGGATTTCACCACTCCATAACACAAGATTTTATGTTTGTTTGCATCTTTGGAAAGTTATATTTCACACCTATTCCAAATCCCTACAACTAATCTAATGTAGGTTTTCTACCAGAAAATAAAAAAATACGAATCAATTTTTATAAGCTCTTTATTTTTAAGGTTTTTGTTACTCAAAAGGAAGATGGAGTGGACAATATGGTGTTTTTACCGACTCGAAATTTTTGATCGACACCCCACCAATCAAAGCCCCTCTCTCCTCGAGTTACACAATTTAATACAACTTCCTCGAGCAACCACACTGCTCATTGCTACACCCAACACACATAGTACTACCACCATGTCTCCAACTATAAGTAACACAGGGTTGTGAACCAAATTATCTTGTGCCATATATTCAGAGTATGTCCATTACACCCACCATTTCCCTGCGTTGCCTCAATTTCTAGACACTAATGGCAGTACACCAAAGATTTCAACAAGAGTCCCCCCCATCCGCTCCATCAAGTGCTCCTGACACAGACATCCACTATATCATGACCTCAATTAACGAATGGATGAGATTCCCTTTCTCTCTATGTGAATCATTGGATCATTTCACATACTAGTGTTCTATGATCCTTGAACATAGGCATCGCCAAATGGCCCTTACTCTGAATNTTTCCCCTACTCCATTCCCCAATGTCGTTCATATTATCTCTCCTGAGCCTGAGGCACTCCCCACTCCTCCATGGTTCATGGATAGCCTATATGAGGATTTTCCCCCAAATCCCCCCAATTCTCCAGTACATTTCCCCACAAAAATATTATGCTCGACTACATTTTTTAACCCACAATATCTCGATATTTGGTTTATGTTGAGCGCACCATTGCAACCTCCTTGTGCCTCCCCTACATATTCACCACTGGAAGATAATCATACGGTGAAAATCACCAATGTTACTCCCTAAGATCCCCTATATTCTCGCCAATTCCACTGCGACAAATACATCCTCAAGGAATTAAATACCCCCGATTTCCCATGGAATGCACTCCATCATAGAGCACTCTTTCTCTCACAAGAATCCTTTGAGCCCCCTAGACAAGACTCCGTATATGCAATCAAAACTAAAGATTTTATCCCATCAGGGCATATAGACTGGTTCAATAACCCTATCCCTTCCCCCAATGCTTTTTAAGAAGGAAACATGGCCAACATTTCCCCTACTGCCAAAATCGATATTTCCATCAAACCTGGCATTATAGAGGAAATAACCATTGGCATTGCATGCTCTCTTGAAGAACTTATAGCTTATAAATCTCTCTTCCAGGAATACCAAGAATTTTTTTCCTGGTCATACACAGAGATGCTTGGCCTTGAATGTTCTGTTGTTGAACATCATATAGACACATGGCCTAATGTCACAACTATACGACAAAACAAATTCCCACTACACCCATCCAAAGCGGTGGCCATCAAAGCTGAAATCGAAAAATTACGTGCTGATGGGTTCATATACCCCATCACATATACATCGTGGGTCTCCAACCTCGTCCCTGTCAATAAAATATAGGGCACTATTCATGTCTACACTGACTTTCGTGATTGTGATTGTGCCAACCATGAAGCCCCTTCCTTTATGGATAGTTTCTCTGGCTACAATCAAATCCAAATTCATCCCGTAGACCAGTACAAAACCGCATTCACTACCCCATGGGGTACTTTTTTATATCGTGTCATGCCTTTTGACCTCAAGAATGTTGGTGAGACATTCCAATGGGCCATGACATATGTTTTTCATGATCTGGCTCACATCATCCTCTCCTACTTAGACAATCTCAGTGCTCGATCTAAGAAACACACTCAACATCTAGATGGCTTACGTGTCATCTTTCACAGGTGTCGTCAGTATAATATCTGCTTGAACCCCCTCAAGTTCATATTTTGCATCACCGCTGGATGCCTCCTTGGGTTAATAATTTCCCAATGCGACATCACCTTCGATCCCCTCAAGGTCCAAGCCATCACTGAAATTCCACCACCTCGGAATTTATGCCAACTCCAAAGCCTACAAGGCAAAGCTAACTTTCTATGTCGCTTTGTCCCCGATTACGCCACTCGCACACATAGTTTCCTTCGCTTATTGCGCCATGATATCCCATTCCAATGGGATGAACATGCCCAAACCATGTTTGATGATTTAAAGGTGGCGCTCTCCAACGCCCCTTTGATTAGTCCACTTGACTATGATTGTGACTATATCCTCTACTTATCGGCCTCAACTGTCTCAGTGGAAGGAGTTATCATCCAAATAGGGGATGATGGCCATGAGAATGTAATTTAGTATATTAGTAAAAACCTTTCAGGACCACCCTTGAAGTACAATCACAAAGAGAAACTTGCCCTTGCATTTGTCCTCGTAGTCCAAAAACTGTGCCATTACATCCTTCTTCACACTACCAAAGTTGTGGCATATTCCAACCCCATCCAATACTTGCTCAGTCGTCGATAAATTAATGGAAATTTTTCTCGATGGATTGTCATCCTTCAGGAGTACGACCTTGAATTTTCAACACCCAAGAGCAATAAATCCCTCATCCTCACCGAACTCATTACAACATTTCCCTCAGATACTACCAGTTCACCCATCAATATAGAATTTCCCGACGAACACCTCTTCTACATCCCCTCGGATGATCCCTAGTATGGATATCTCCCTCTCCCGAAGGGCACCCTCTCAAAGAGCCCATCAACGGGTTATACTTAAAGAAATTTTACGCTTGAGCATAACCATTCTACACTAGGCCTTTTCTTTTTTGTACACGTTTTGTAGCATTTTCAATCTTCTTTTTCCTCCATGCCTTATGTTTGATCTACCATTTGTTTTATTGACATATGCTTCCTCCATCACCCTACCACATCGGTTACACTGACGAAGCTAGCCAGTGGACACAGAATCTCACTTCGACCGCTTAGGTACTCCCCCTCACATGACCTACTCCACTCCAACAACATATGTTTGGGCTCAGCAACCAACAACCAAGAAAAATACACAACCATCATTGGCCTCCTCACTATACTTCGGTACTTCGGTGATATTTGAAGGACAGGATAAAGCTAAAAATTCCTGTAGTCCCAGAGTGTCGAAGCCTAAGAATCTTGTCAATCGTCAAATTAGAGTCGCGTGACAATAATCAACTCCAACATTTACCAAATTCATATATAAAGGAAGTTGAGTTACTCAAAGGATCTTCGAGTCCCAGAATGTCAAAATGAACAAGGACTGTCCATCTCAACTGAAGATTAAGTCGGAGCCGTAGATCATCTAAAAGACAAAATTAGTCAAAGTTTAATGAGAAATGTGGTAGTATAGATCTGAGCATCTGTCATAAGGTTAGATCAATGATGAAGGTTTATAAGTGCAGATTAAGTTGCGTATATGTTAGCGAGGAGGAGACAACACGTTTTTTGATCGGGACCATTGGATGAGACCAAGAAAAATATCAATGGAGGAGAAAAACTTCGCCACTCTAGGGATAGTTTGAATTAAGAAAGAGGCATAAATATTTAAGATTCCCAAATCTCCAAAGTCCTGTAGTAAATTAAATCCATCCATCTGAATGACTAATTAATTCGGAACCATTGGTCGTCAAGACTTGACAATGATCTAGAGCCAACAAAGTTGAATGATTGAAATCTAACCGTCGATCAAATTAGGAGGAAGAGATCAACGAATAATATCTTATCACATCACAAGTTGGGCAAAGAAAAGATTAGACCATACCGTAGATCTGAGAATTTATGGAGTAATGCTAGCCATTAGATTAGCCAGCATGATATGTAACCACTCTGGAAGGTAACACTCCATAAGATATCTCTTCTGCAATAAAAAGAATTTGTTAAAGGATAAAAGCTCTGAAGGGATGAAGCCTAGAGGACAAGGTTATGTTGTTGGTCGTGTGAGTGCTCGAGGTATTAAAGACGCAACAATATCACTTAGGGAAGTGCTTAGTTGGTAATATCGTGGTTTTGAACTCGTAGGCACACGAATTTTGGATTGACAGGAACACCTACTTATTAAGACTCAAATTCACAACAATTCGAGATCTATAAACTAATGAAATGATACACAATCATGATTAAAGAAGAGTTAAATCATGAGCATTAAGAATAAAGAAAAAAAAGGAAAATTTTTTATTGTTTAAGGTTTAATATTATCGTTTAAATCAAAGGGTAAAATTTTTCAATGTCAAAATACATCTTGATTCAAACCAAAAGACACAATGGATTAACCCTATTCCTTTTGAAAAAGTATATAAAGTAAGCAAACAAAGTGGAAAGGGTGTCTTGGTGGATATATATATAATGGATTGAATGAAAGTTCACTCTATTAGGTTGGTGCATGTTTACAAGCTAAATCTTGTTATGAGGGTTGGATTCTGCACATCTCAGTTGGATCTGAGATCAACAAGTTGGGTCTTGTTATGAGGGTTGGATTCCTCACTTCTCAATTGGATCTGAGAACTACAAGATGGGTCTTGTATCAGAGAGTTGGATCTCTCATATTTAGTTGAAGATATTAAATGATTGGTTTTATTTGTATTCATTCAAGTTAAATAAATAAAAAATATATTTTTTATCTACTTCATACAGTTTGTGTTATACATGTTTATGAATAATTAATTGAGCTGCATATATCTTATTCATTTAATTCAATTAATCCATAAAAGTTTGAAAAGAAGTCAAAAGTTACAGACACTGATTCACCCCCCCTCTCAGTGTCAGTGTGTGTTTCAACATTGTGATCTGGCATGCTGGTAAATTCTTATGGTTATTTTCATTTTGGTTTATGAATTCTGTTAAGATAAGTTTAAAGAAGTACTTATAGTATTAAATCAAGCTCATAATTTAACATAACCTATTTGTTTTTTCCTAAAGGAAAGGTTTATATTTTCTTTGGAATGTGCATATTCGATTTTATCTCAAAGATCTATCTAATGGACATATGACCTTCTTAAAAAATTAGCGAGTGTAAAATGAGAAAGTTGTTGAAGATTTTTCCTAACATATTATTTTAATCAAGAGAAAATAAGCCAAGACTCAAGTTGTGGTTAAAAATATAATTCTTTGATATGATTATATTCATTGTTGATTTCAATTTTGTTTCATGGATAATAGGAAAATTATTAAAATTAACCAAAAGAAAGAATTATCATGGCCTAAATGGGATGGAAAGAACAGTTGTGTATAAGGGGTGAAAGGTGTAGGGGGGATCATTATTGATCCTAATGGAAAACAATAAATAAACTATGAATGGGGGCTAGGAATAGAATCAAATAACCAGGCTGAGGCCTTGGAATTATTTCAAGGGCTAAAATTGTTGAACTCAAGTTACATCAAGAACATAACTGTCATTGGATACTCTTTCATATTTATAAGACTTAGGAACAATATGACTACACTGTCTGATGGGAAACTTTCCAGGCTCAATGCAAAAGAAGGCACATTGCTTCGAAAATATAAACTATTTCCACATCTTAGAGGAGAATAACCATAAGGAAGATGACCATGCCAATAATGCTTCACAATTGAATAGTGGAGTTCTGAAAACAAATGGGGGATTATCTATCTACCCCATTTCATAACTTTATATAATGAAAATCACAATTAATTGCATTCCCTCCTTGTTTCACTGTAAATGGCACGTTAGAGTTTATAGATGGGAGTGAATTCCAATGGGCATCATCGTCATTGTCCCTTCACTTCTCCCTTAATGAAGAGCCGACATTTTGAACAAAACTCGACATGAAGGTGGTATGTAGGTGGGATCATGGAGATTTTCATTGGTTGTAAAATCTTTTTTCTTGGAGAGAGCTTTGGGAATCCCATCTCATCTTCAATTGTTCCATGAGAAACCACATAATGTGGAATACCATTGTCATTATGTTTGGAAAGTTATGGAAAGTAGATAAATTTAGCTATAGTTGAGCTACAATATTGTTCAACTCAGGAGCAAAGTGCAGACATTTTCACAAAGCATCTATAAGAAATTAGGGTGCATCTACTATCTATAAGACATTTTTGCACCACTTCCTATGTAAATGTATGCACCCTAATTTTCTATAGGGTATGAGAGCAGTAATACCCAGTGCATATAGGAGAAGAGTAGTTATAGCCAGTGCCTATAGGAAAGTCCATGGCACTAAGGGAAGAGTCAAAGACCCGCATAGTTTTAGGAACCAAGTACAAAGACAAACATGTGTCTAATACACAACATTACAAAAAGTAATTTTATTCCTATGATTCAAAAAGGGGATTTATCAAAATATAAAGGTTGTCTTTTGGAAATTTGAGAACCTAAGGTCTAAAAGTTAAAAATTAAATAGAAAATAGAAACAAATAGAGAAAAACATCATGAAGAATTTCAAAGCCAACACTCAAGATAGTTTGTAGCTCTGCTAATAGTTGACCCAACAATGCTTGATCACATGTGGCCAGTAAATATTCACAAGGATAGAGATAATTTAGCCTAAGACTGAACATACACAAACCCATGTGCACAAATATTCAGCCAACATAATTACAGTAGACATGATGAATGGAATGGACAGAATTAGGTCACATACTCACAAAAAGAATTGTGGTGGGAAAGGGTCACACAACATGAGACAACCATGAAGGAGAAAACATCAAACAAGGGTTGTCAATATATAGAAATATACCAATAACTACGACTGTGGGTTGAGAAGCCTACACCAAGTCAAAACTGAAGCAAACTAAGATGCCCATTATAGACTTATTGTAGAGCTGCTAGCCTGAATAAAACAATGCTGACATAGAGTTGTGTAAGCCCAGGATCATGTTGTTGTGAATGTTGAGCAGTGGTAACATATTAAGTGCTATGGCAGACACAAACTAGATTGTTAGACAACTGTATACTTAACATACCTTAAGACGTCAAAGAAAAATGCAGATCCATGACACTAAATTCTTACAAAATGAAAGCATGTTAGGTAAAAGAGTATGTATGATGCCAATATATACACAACATATATGCAAATATATGAAAAAAGTGCCCAGGAGAGGTCATCATCAAGGCATTGTAGATCCATGGGAAAAAGTATACTAAAACGTATACTAGTGAACAATTGTGGGTAGTCTACACAAAAAAATTCCCAAATACGTGCACAGATAGCAAGTATAACATATGCAACCTAGAAACATGGTAGTTATTGCCCAGTTGTAGATGCAACATCAAATGAAAAAAATACAAAAAAAGAGGTATTTTTTAATTTCCATAAATATTTAGAAACAAAGGTGTTAATCAAAGATACGTATTCTTTTTGGTATGATGGATATTGGTCACAATTATTAATGAAAACACCATATTTACAAAAATATGATAACTTAGCACAAAAAGCTATTGAATTTCTCGAGGCATTTCTAGTTTTCCCCTATAATTAGTGGGAAAAAAGGAAGAGGTAAAAAAAAGGGCTACTTATTTTTTAGCTACTAAAAGTCTCTAGGAAACGAGTATAGAAGTTGGATTCCCATCTTGAAAAATTGTCNTCTCTAGGAAACGAGTATAGAAGTTGGATTCCCGTCTTGAAAATTTGTCGAGGTGAGGCCCACTGAATCATATCTTCAATGTAAGGATATGGAAATCTAATAGAGATGGAGGTTTGCTTGGGTGGATTTGGTTGAATTATACCTTCAAAATGGGGAATATGACAAATTGATAGAACATTGATGAAGACACAAAATCGGTACACCATCCTAGAGAGCCAATAAGCATTGGTGATAGTTACCCAAGTGCCTTAGTGAATGGTGGCAGACCCATATGTGGTCTTCAACAATTTTAGTCATATTTGGAAATTTGTTTTGAGATTTTGTACGGAGGGGGTTAAAATAAAAATAAAAATAAAGTGTTATTTCATGTTAATGTTATTTTTAGGATTCATTGCTACTTGTTACTTTATATGTGATCAATATAATGTTAATGTTGTTGTTATAGGTTAGGTGGTTCAATTTCCTAACCAACTAGGAGTGTTATAAATATGTCATCTGTGGTGATTTATAGAGCATGAGATGAATGTAATATGTATATGCTACAAAAATATTAAAGTTACACTTTAGTTTCTTTCCACCCTTATATCTCTCTTATGTTCATGTTCCACCCTATAATTCAACAACGTCTTAGTCCAGATAATTTTGAAAATTTTAGGGATAGAATTGTTGTAGTTTCACATATGATCATTATGGACGAGTTATAGTCTCTACTTAGTATACTGGTCATATTACATATTTATAAATAACAACATTTTTTAGTGATCAAATAATGACAAGAAATTAAGTGAATTCACATGTACTTCCAGTTATGTGGTGTCGGTTTCCACCATTGTTTGTCACTCTTATGAGATATATCACTTTTGTATCTCATTCGAAAAAGAATCACCCCACAAAGAGTATTTAACATCAGTGATCCAATACCATGTTCTCTCCAATGGCCTTGAATGTGAGGGGAGTTTCAGTGAACAGTTTACACACAACTAGAACCTCACATCCTGGTCCCCTACGTCCTCTTTCAATTCTTCATATGACATTGTCAAAATTTGCATCGGTTCCTTCTCAGTGACCGATGGTGACATGGATGTCCCTTCTCCTCCCTCTTTCTATAATCACACTTCCATATATGATATTGATACTGGTCCCTGCTCTTCTTCCCTCTTTCTTGATTTTTGACATTACTTGACCATGCTCTTTCATGTATTTTTTATGTGTCAGCTCCTGCAGATGCTTATCTTTTGCTATACTTTTTTTCTCCAATCTCATTGACCTAATTTTTTGGTCATTCCTTGGAGAGTGATACAATTATCTTATGTTATTATAGATTCAATCTTATCAATCATATCACTTCTCTCTACAACTCTGCATATTTTTTTCTACGTGTATAATTATAAGTACTAGTAGTCTAGTGCGACCCTGCTCTTTTAAAATAAAAATAAAAAATGTATTATATTCTACAGCCCCACCTTCAAGGACATTGTATTGTACCATATGGAGTCAAGGTACCTATTGACACCCTCCATGCTAGTGGTCTTCCTCTGGATATTACCACACCATCCCTTACATTAGAGGATGGCTTTGGGGTGTCTCCAAGGAATCCCTTATCCCCAAAGACAAGTCCTAGTAGCACATAGATTTAAACCTTTTTTGAGTTGAGAAAAAGGTATAAAAATCCTCCTTATCACCATGGTTTATGATATAATATTGATTGACTTTTCTATTAATTAGAGATAATTAGGAAATAAAATTATTAAAAAGACTTCTAGAAATATTATTGAGTGATATTAGATAAATTCTAAATTTCGGTTTGAATTGTTTGATTTTATTTCAGAAATGGAAAATTATGGTTAAACTCAAGATAGCTAAGGAGATTATGAAGATGTGCAGACTATTGCAGGTCAAGGAAATCAAGCGCAAAGCAGTTTTGAGGAAGATTGATTCTCTATTTTGTAATCTTTTTAAATAGTAAAATCAATCCTAAGGATCTCTCAATCCTTAGGATAGCTTAATTTACCTATATCATTGTAATATATAGAGGGTGATGAACCATAGAGAAATATCTAAGAAAATTATCTAAGAATTCAAATTTCTGAATTGCTTTGTACAAGCGGTCTATTGTAAAAGTTTTACCAGTTATAAAGTTAATGGAAGCCTTGAGCATTTTTACCATTTTTTCATACTGTGTTTCTAGCAGCAATACTTCTGAAGACCGTGGGCCGAGTCGGAAGGAGTTACTGTCTCAATCTATAATTGTATCAATTCGATTTCAGTTCTGTGATTTAAATCTCTTTACAACATTCAAGATAAACGCGCGAGTGTGCCGATGTTTTTATAAATTGGTTATGCTATTTTACAGAAGATAGATGTTTCATTAGGTTATCGATTGTTGTTCCATTTCCCCTTGCTGTAGTTTATTGTCTGAATGTTCCTCCTCTCATTTTCACATGCATTGTTCCTTTCATTAAATTTACAGTTGCTTCTCCTTTCGCTTAAACCTGCATTTATTGTTCCTTCTCAATTTTACAGTACTTAGTTGTTCTTTTCCAGCAGGGTAGACAATCATTGATAGATCGGTTTATTAAGCATTTTCATAGATTCAATTATTGTTTCTTATCTAGATGAATTCAACAATTTGGTTAATGCCTTTAATTCATAGCATGTTATAGATTAGATTATAATTTTGTTGAGTAAGATCTTAGTTTCAGAGTTTTAATGAATGTGTGAGGAACTTGATTATTGATAAAATCAAATTTTCTTTGACTACACGATTTTAATCTCTACAACTATCTGCATAGATTTTGTTGATATTCTTGAAAGAAAAGATGAATCCATGGTTGATAAATTAATGTTAAACTAAGTCATTTTTAGGACATCTTTAGATCCCAACAACCTTATTGTAGAAAAGAGATAAATCAAAATTGACTTTGGTGATATGTATACACTATTAATTGTATTCCAATACTAATAACATGGGCTACTAGAATGTCTTAATCAGGGAGTCTCACAACATTTCCAAAAAAAAAACCATTATTCAAACAACAGAACATACTGGAACATTCTTTGATGACAGAAGGAACAACAAATTATTCAAAACTGGAAACCATATGCAATGATCCAAGTTACCAAGAAATGATATAAAAAGAGGCAAATGAAAGCTAACATGTTCAATCTTACAAGAGTAATAAGTTGTAACAATGTTGATTAGAAAACAAATAAAGAAATAATGAGAAGCAATTGGCAGTTGAACTCCTTCACATGTAACAAGTGTATTTAACACCTAACCCCTTGTGTCCTAGGGAAAAAAAAAATATAGGTTTTCTTCTAAAATACCATTCCTTTTATGGTTAGCAACTTAGCACTAGAAGAAATTTAGAAGAGGACGACATATCATAGGACTTAAAAAAAAATGAGTCATCTTGTGGAATAGATCTAGTTAGTGTGATAGTATTCTTTGGCTAAATGAATTAGATAATAGACAACACTTGGATGGTTAGAACGACAATTTTTTTTAACTCAACTATAATCAGATGGATAATATTTATATAGTTACAATAATGGTATATTTTAGATCAACAAGTCAATTATGTTATGACTCTTGATCATATTTTGAAAGATTAGTCATAGAACTCGAAATAAATGAACAGTAAGTCATTAAATTGAAAATATGTCAATATTTGAAGTCATTGTAGGTATTAAATCGTGTTCCTATATATATATCCCTCAAAATTTGATGGATATGAAATCTAGTTGTACTTGCACTATAATCCCCTCTATCATTGATTATGAACTAGAAATGTTTTTCCAAGAAAACCCTTGCAGGATCCACCCTCTTCCTTGGAATATTTGGATGGAGGTTGGCTCAACCACCAACCAAAATAATAGCTAACCCTGAGGGACACCACTAGATTTGAACTTGTGACCTATGGCTTCTCCATTAACAACATGGAAAAGGAAGATAGAAAAAACAACAGAGAAAACCCTTAGGGATATTTATGAACTACATAATATAAATATGTAAAGATATAAAAACAAATTGTACATTTCTATAATTTTGGAAACTTCGGAATAGCCATAACTTATCTTCTGTTTATATTTATCTTCTCATCACATTTATTCCATTTTTTTGTCATTGTACCAACTATGTCGTGATTATATTGCTAGTGGGTATCTTTGCACATTTTGATAGACAACATAGCATATTAGGATATCACTTAGTTGTTTCAACTATAATTCTGACAAGGATGTACATATGGAGCCCCATTAAGGATGTGAATATTATGTAATCACTACCATACATATGGTACACAAACTATATAGTAACCAAGTTCTTTTCTACAATACTAAATACAATAGTTATGGAAAAATAAGTATTAGTTAAACTATCAATGACTATGTAAAGAGTGGAATCTGGATTTTGAACACAAGCCGGGATAGATTTGGTACCAAAAGAAAGAGCCTGTTTTTTTCTTAATAGATCTACTATATTGTTTTTCTAAACAACAAGTTATTTCAAAACTGGGTTAAAATTAGCTACACAATCCACCCTCATACTATATTGGCGAAGATGAAGTTGGATGGAGAATGTAGGCCTACCAATTAAATTGACAATTTGGTGAGATTTTAGTTCTGGTGGTTTGTTCTATGGAATTCATTGAGCCATGGACCATGGTTTATTTCTGGTATATTTGTAATTATTATCATCTATGTGTGAATTGTTTTCCCTCTATTTGTTTTCAGGTCGCTCAACTATTTTAGTATTATCAAGTGTTGACTTGTAGTATAGAGTAAAGGTGGATATATTTCTATCACCATGAAGTATGATTGGTGGGATTTCAATTACCCTCCTTTTTGTATTACCTGACAAGCTTGCATTACTTCCAATCGAATAGAATCACATTTTCCATTGAACAATGTAGTTTATTGTGCAAATAAAGCTCACAAAAACTGGACCCTAAGTGATACAATCTTCTCCAATTGTTGGAAATTAGCATCAACTGAAGAATTATTACAACTCCAATCATGAAGGATTCCTCAAACCTTACATCTTCATGAACTTAAACTTTTGACACTGATAAAAATAATACAAGAGAAAAAGATCTTAATGCAACATATCACAAATTTAAAGTTCCAAGCAAGTCAAGAGTATGTATTTATAATGTGCAACATTAATCACTTAGAATATTTGGACAGTAATAAGCTTCCAATAAAAGCCCATTTCTACAGATGAAAAAAATTTAAAGACCAACCTGCTACTCAAATATTGAAGGAAAATATTGGTCACTCTATCTGGAAGGTAGCCACCTTGTCGAATTACATTCAATAGATTCAAATGAGACTCTAAAATATTTCCTGCATAATGATTTTGAAACATCTGAGAAAAATGCTTGTTCTATGTGTTGGACACACCGATCACATTGAGAGTGGGGGGGGGGGTGAATCAATGCGAGGGATATTTTTACAGTTCTCACAAAACTTTAGTTATAAATCACCATTCACATCATCATTACTTATTAATTCCATTCATACTTAGTTTCTTTCATGTAAATATATCTTAACTACATACAGTAAAAACAAAGAGCTATGCACCATCACAATAAACAACACAAGGAACACCAGATATATGTATACATTTCTTTTGTATTACATACTACAGTCCTTGGATTTTATTAGCACCAACTAAAATAGAGAACCACCTCCAAGAGAGAACCAAATATCAATGCAAGACCCAACTTGCATATCTTATCACCAACCGAGATGTGTGGAATGAAACCCTCAAGTAAAAGACCTAGCTTGTAGATAGAAAACAATCTGCCAAACTGTACCAATAGTCTATACCAACACAAGTGCATCAACTATGCACAACCTGTCACAACAACCTATCTCATAAATCTCATCATTCAAATATGATATGTAACTATGTAACATAACTGGTGTATATGATCACAGACCTTCAAACCTTCCTTAACTTTAACAACAAGAGACTAACATTTTCATCAAACTTTACTTTAGTCTGACATGACTAATTTTGGATTAGTCAACAACCCTAACTTGCAATAATCATAAATTTGTACCTATAATGAATAAAGGTCTGAAAATGGTAAAAACTATTCTTTAGTGTCTTGTCTAAAATTCCTTTAGGTTTCACTACTTGGAAGCTCCCAGAAAAGGAGTTATAGAAAATATGACTTACCTTGCTGAATTATGGCTTATTTTATAGAGAGAACTTGTAGAGCATGAACCACAGGGAATATTTTCTGTATGGATCTGAAAATAATACAAAAACTACTAGAGACTATACTCTAACTAATACATTTGGTCTTACTAAATTTGGATATGTTATGAATAAGTTATGACATTTTTACCCGAAACACCTATTCTAGACTAGTTTCAGGACTAGCCACAGACCCTATTTTCCACGGAGTGTAACTCCAAAAATGAAACAACCCACAAGATGAAATTTGTATTACAGTTACTTGGATATGCTATATCAATAACCTCCATATTTCGCTTTCTGAATCATTCTAAAAAAATAGTTATTGCGTAAATGGTGAGATGACTTGTAAATAACATACCTTAGAAAGCATCATCAAAATACATTATCCTCCCTTGAATTTCGACCTTCATTACTTCACCTTCCCTCGAAAATTCACTTTAGATCTCCTTTGGTTACCTCACTCACTTTTAGATATTCAATATTCTCAATGGATACTAATGGGAGACCCTTTCTCTCTTATTTATACTCTTCAAGTAGCTTCCTCTAGAAGTATCCACTTAACCACTTTGTCCACTTAACTTAACCACTTTCCAAAAATAGTAAGTTCTCTACTCCTAGTTGCAACTAAATTTATTATTTAATTAATTTCTTTTGCAACCACTTTGAATTATCCATAAATAGTAAACTCACCACTTATTGTTGCAACCACTTTCTTATTTAAATAATTTCTCTTTGCAACTACTTTGACTACTTTATTATTTAAATAATTTATCTCTACTCACAACTTCTTGTTCCAACTAAATTTTCTATAATTAGTCAATTCATAACTTCTTTTCCCTTGACTAACTTCTTGTTCACTTAGCCACTTTGTCCACTTAACCACTTTATCCACAAATAGTAAACTCTCCAATTATAGTTGCAACTAATTTATTTTTAATTGTTTTATTGTTGCAACCACTTAACCCATGACTGACCACTTTGACTAGTCAATTTATTCTAGGATTTTCTAGAATAATTTGAATTCTTTGACCTTCTAGAGGCTTCTATATAACTCATGAGGGTTCCCCAACTTCACATGGCCATAACTCTCTAACCGTGAGGAGTTATGTGATGTTCCAGATATCACCGGAAATGACATGACATATATTATCCATATGGGATAGTTTCTCCTACAAATTCACTGATATTCATTATTACATTATTCCTTAATCAAACTTGGGTTCCATAAACACACTGTTGGGATACCTAACCATTTGGGCTTCACAAAGCATCTTCTCATGAGGGATTTCACCATAAGGGGACCCCTTTGAGAAATTTATCCAAGAGCATCTTTCCGTGAGGGATTTCAACATAAGGGGACCACTTTGGAGTTTATCCATTCAGTTATTTCTATCAACCATGAAAAGAAAACAATGACCAAACTTTACATAATCTCGTCCGTACATCAATTCATGAAAATACATCACTATGACACCACTTGACATATTTGACATCAATTACATCTATGAAAACATAGGCCATCAATCAATACATCAATGATACTATGAAAAGACATAAACTCTTTGACATCAGTGACAATGTAATGCAAGAATCTCCCCCTTTGTCATTGCTGGAAATACCAACATTGATGTCAAAACCAATCATTGATGGCAACCTGTAGACATGGAATTGCTCTTCATAAATAGTCATCTCAATCACATTAGTGTGACTATCTCTCCCCATTTGACATCAATGGTACAGGGTAGTTCTCTCCTTAGGGTTACTCCCCCTTCCTGAATTCTCCTTGGGGTTGCTCCCCTTGTCTGGATGCATTTGAGATTCCTCTTAATAATATCTCCCCTTTTTCACAAGGGATATCAATCTAATGTAATGTTGAATACATATCTCTCATGCTCCCCCTGTAACCATCGTTCCCCTTGGAAACATGCCTATGCGCTCTCTCTCCAAGCATTTATTTATCTATCCTACATCTAATGAATCTCTCCTCCTAGAATCATGGGAAGAAGAATGACTCCCCCTATGGGTATGTCTCCCCTTATCTTCTCTGCAATATGAATAATATTCTACCACTGCAATCTTCTTCTGTTGCAAATTCTATTTCTCAACTAGAACATAGATCAACTGTTCAATAATGATCCACTCTTCCTATGATGATCCTTAGACCTATCCATGCATCAAACGTGTGCCATACCATACATCATGAATAAAAATATATGTCAACAATGAATATAGAATCATGAACAAACCATCAACCATGTACATCCTGTGCCATATTGTGTGTCAACCATGCACAAAACCCATGTACATCAACCATGTACATCAATACCATGCAATATACCAAAAGATATCATCAATGGAGTGTATCAACCATATGCCAAGAACATGTGCGAACTGTGTACCAACCATATGCCTCTACTAACATGCCAACCATGTGCCTCAAACAAGTGTCATATCACTCTTGATATGCCTCTACCATGAACCAAGAGCCACAACCATGTATCTCAACTATCAATATATCAACCAAGCATCATAACAAGTGTCTCAACTATATCATCCCATGCATCATGTACTAGAGCAAGTGCACCATCCATGCACCAAACCTCAACAAGATGAACTACAATCAAGATGTGTTCCCATACATGTATTCCATATCAACAATAAACCATGTGTTAGTCATATTTATAGCAAGTCCCTCTAACAATGTACCAAATATGTACCAATCATGCATCAACTATATAACAAGATATAACTCATCAATGATGTACAACACAACCACCTCATCAACTGATCAACTACATGTCCCAATATGTATATCAACCACATTCCAAATGCATGCACCAAGACATCCAACAAATATGCCTCTAACAATACATCATAAGATATATCAATGGAGCTCACATATGTACCAACCATGTACCATGATATATCTACCTAAAAAACCATTCACTACAAAAAGTACTAAGCAACCGATAATACCTCTAAACATGTACTAAGAGTGTCCCTTAATAGATCAATGATATGTCTCTAGCTAACATCACATAAACATGAATTATCCCATAAACAACATTTTGTATCATCACTAACATAACCAACATTGTTCCTCAAAAATAAATGTCTCAATCCACACTCTAGGGTTAGTACCATGCATCCAAGATAGAATTTCAACACTCGACCATATGTCATCACCATACATACATCAAATACACATTCCAACATATAATCATGAAAACCTGCAATAAACCATGTTAGACCCTGCAAAACAGAGTTATACCATCAAACCATGTTGCAACTCATCTTCATAGCCTTCTTTTCCAAGGCTTTTACCACATGTACGAGACATGTTCTACAGAAAACTCACGTATGTATGAAACCTTTCTATAGGTCACCTCGCATATGTACGTGAATTATCCCTTAGGAGCCTGTGTATGCTTCAGAAAAAATCAAGCTTGAGATTGCTTCATGGTTGCCATTCTGTTTTGGATTTTCAGTCTTCTTCACCCACTTTTGAAGGTGTCCCAGCTTCTCAGAACTTGAGCTCTGAGCTTCCATATTTTCAAAATTTTCTTCCTTCCTAGATTCACGTGTTATTCTTGTCATGCTATATGAAGCACTCCTCGTGGATTGTCTTCTTTTGTTCCAAGAATCGTGATATTTGTGGCCAAACCCACTATAGTTGTAGCATCTCATGGTGTGACAATGAGCAGTAATGTGTCCCACTTGATTACATCTCCAAAACCTTAGGGTGTTATGAAAACTTCCATTATCTTTCCTTGCATAATGTTTGCAATCTAAAGCTTTGTGACCATGTTCATTACATGAGTAGTAGTGACCATGAAAACATTTTTATACCTTTGCTTTGGTGTCCATCTTGAAGGTGTCCCTCTTCTGAATTTTCTTTGAGGTGTAAAGATGGCTTCTTGATGTCTTCCATGCTTTTTTCTTTTGAAAGTTTCATTTCTTTGTGTAGATGGTTGACTTGCAACAATACTTCCACCTTTTGAGAATGAAGGAATTACCTCATGCTTCTTAGAAGTTCTATCTTCAATATGAATAGCTTCCTTGTTGTATCCAAGACCTGATTTATCATTTGGAGATATTTGTCTATATAGGATCTCATCCAATATTGTTGAGTTATTCATGAACTTGATGTGAGTGTTTGACTTCTCTACTTTCTTTCTAAGATCAACAACTTTAGATTCCAACTTATGGCATGACTCTTCCTTTTCATTTATTTGATTCTTCAATAGTTCCTCTACTCTTTTGGCTTCTTCAATTTTGGTCTTAAGATTGCCATTAACTTCAAGACCTTTTCTAAGCTCATCATATACCTTCTTATTTTCTTCTATTTCATTCTTTAGTCTTTTGATATCTTTTTATTTTTATTCTAATTGAGTCTTTTAACTTTCATCTTGTTCTTTGAGCATTTGTTTTAGTTCCATGGTATATCTTGGGTACTTTTCTAGGACTTCCTTGGTGTATTTTTCAAGATAATAAAAAACAATTGAGTAATGCCCTATTTCATTGCTAACATTATCTAACTTAGATAAAAAATTATCTTTAAGCTTCAACAAATCTTTCTCTTCATCTATAGGATAAAGGTCATCTAATTCTACACAAACTACTTCTAGATTTTCTTCTTCACTTGTAGAGAAACATTCAACATCATCACACTTATAATTATTGCAATCAAAGGATTTTGGAGAGTCTTTACCTTCATTTTTATTGATGGAATTGTCTTCGGTGTCTTCCTTTTTTCCTTGATATGTCTTCTCTAGCTTCAACCATAGATCCTTGGTGCAAGTACATTGTCCCATGCTTTCTTTGATAGAACTTGAGAGTCCATTGAAAATGTTCTTGAGAGCCAATTCATCATTCTTCTTTTATTCCTTTTGAGCTAAAAACTTTGACTTATTCTTCAAGGGAACTGACCCACCAATAGCTTCTTTCCAAACACCTACTCCTTTTGATTTCTAATACCCTTTCATTTCTATTCTCCATGCTGAATAATTTTTCTCATCAAAGATTGGAACTTCATCATCCATTTGTGTGTCCATGGATCTCCTCCAACCTTGTTAAGACTTATATTGAATGCCTTCTCTTATTCCAATTGTTGGACACATCGATCACACTGAGATATTTTTACACTTCTCACAAAACATTAGTTAGAAATCACCATTCACAACATTATTACTTATTAATTCCATTCATACCTAGTTTCTTGCATGTAAATATATCTCAATTACATACATTAACAATAAATGTATATGCACCATCATAATAAAAAACACAAGGAACACTAGATATATGTATAAGTTTATTTTGTATTACAGACTACAATCCTTGGGTTTTATTAGAACCAACTGAAATAGAGCACAAAGTACAAGAGAGCACCAAATCTCAATACAAGACCCAACCTATGTATCTCAGCACCAACCAATATGTGAGGAATCCAACCCTCAAGTATAAGACCCATTTTGTAGACAAAAAGAAATCTATCAAACTGTACCAACAGTCTATACCAACACAAGTGCATTGACTATGCACAACATGTCACCTCAACCTGTCTCGTCAATATCATCATCCAAATATGATATGTAAATCTGTAACAGAACTGGTGTATATGATCATAGACCTTCAAACCTTCCTTAACTTTAACAACAAGAGACTAACATTTTCATCAAACTTTACTTTAGTCTCACATTACTAATTTTGGATTGGTCAACAACCCTAACTTGCAATAATCATAACTCTATACTTGTAATGAATAAAGGTATGAACATGGTACAAATATTCTTCAATGTTGTTTCTACAATTCCTCTGGGTTCCACTATGTGTAACCTCCTAGAAAAGGAGTTATAGCAAATATGTCATACCTTGTTTCATTCTGTCTTATTCTAGATAATGAACTTGTAGAGAATGACCCACATGGAATATTGGTTGTATGGATTTGAAAATAATAAATAACATACTATAGATTGTACTCTAACCAATACATTTGTTCTTACGAAATTTGGATCTGTTATGAAGAATTTATGATATTTTTACCCAAAACGCCTATTTTAGACTAGTTTCAGGACCAGCCACAAACCTTATTCTCCACAGAGTGTAAATCCAAAAATGCAACGGTCCACAAGATAAATTTTTTACACGGTTACTTGGATATGTTATCTCAATATCCTCTATATTTATTTATCTGAATCATTCTATAAAAATAGTTATTGCGGAAATGGTGAGATGACATGTAAATAACATACCTTAGAAAGTATCATCAAAATACTTTATCCTCCCTTGAATTTTTGCCTTCTTTACTTCATCTTCCCTCTGAAATTTGCTTTATATATCCTTTGGTTACCTCAGTCACTTGTATATATTCAATATTCTCAATGGATACTAATGGGAGACCCTTTCTCTCTTATTTATTCTCTCCAAGTAGCTTCCTCTAGAAGTATCCACTTAACCACTTTGTCCACTTAACTTAATCACTTTCCACAAATAGTAATTTCTCCACTCCTAGTTGCAACTAACTTTACTATTTAATTAATTTCTTTTGCAACCACTTTGACTTATCCATAAATAGTAAACTCACCACTTCTTGTTGCAACCACTTTATTATTTAAATATTTTTTCTTTGCAACCACTTTGACGACTTTATTGTTTAAATAATTTATCTTTACTCACAACTTCTTGTTGCAACTAACTTTTCTATAATTAGTCAATTCATAAATTTCCCTTGACTAACTTATTGTTCACTTAGCCACTTTGTCCACTTAACCACTTTATCCACAAATAGTAAATTCTCCAATTATAGTTGCAACTAATTTATTTTTAATTGTTTTATTGTTGCAACCACTTAACCCATGCCTAACCACTTTGACTGGTCAACTTCTTCTAGGAGTTTCTAGAATAATTTGACATCTTTGACATTCTAGAGGCTTCTATATAACTCTGAGGGTTCTCTAACTTCACATGGCCATAACTCTCTAACCATGAGGAGTTATGCGACATTCAACATATCACCGAAAACGACGTAATATATATTATCCATATGGGATAATTTATCTTGCAAATTCATTGATATTCATTACATTATTCCTTAATCAAACTTGGGTTCCCTAACCACACTTCTAGGATACCTAACCATTTAGACTTCACAAAGCGTCTTCTTTTGAAAGATTTCACCATAAGGGGACCACTTTGAGAACTTTATCCAAGAGAATCTTCCCATGAGGGATTTCACCATAAGGGGACCACTTTGGGGTTTATCCATTTGGATATTCCTATCAACCATGAAAAAACAACAATTACCAACCTTTACATCATCTTGTCGATATATCAATACATGACAATACATCACTATGACACCACTTGACATCGTTGACATCAATTGCATCTATGAAAACATAGGCCATCAATCAATACATCAATGATACTATGAAAAGACATCAACTCATTGACATCAATGAAAACATAATGCAAGACTCTGGTTTTAGAATCTTTGGGTGTCCAAATCTGCATCACAATAACCAAAGTAATATAACTTGATTTTGCATCATGATCAAGAAAAATTGGGTCATCTATTTATAGAATATTATTATATTCTTATCAAAGACCTATAGATTGTGTCCACAATATAATAATACAATATCATTTTCTTTAAATTCTTATTGTGGTGACATTATCTAATCTAGAACTTTCATAAAAAGTGCCCCTAGCTACTCTAAATGTGTAAATAATCATACCTTAGGAATCATAAGAAGTTGTTTTGCTGATTACCAAATATGTGAACTCACATCATAGATACCTAATAAAACCTTTAAATCCATGTCACTTTTTGTATATAGTAAAACAATGCCAATATGGCATGCACACCATCACAACATCCCAAGGGCTGGTGTGCATGCCAATTTGGCATGCACAACAACCCTATGGATTATGTGCATGCCAAATTAGCATGCACACCGGCCAATAGGGCTTGTGTACATGCCAATTTGACATGCACAATAGTCCAAGGGTTGGTGTGAATGCCAAATTGGCATGCACACTAGCCCTATTGGCTGGTGTGTATGCTAATCTGACATGCACAAAAGCCATAGGGGTGTTGTGCATGGCAATTCGGAATGTACAACAACCCAAGGGATGTTGTACATGCCGATTTGGAATGAAAAATATCCCCATGGATTCTTTATTATTTTCCCTCTTCTTCATATTCTTCTCAAGTTGTAGCATTTATATTTGAATTTTCTACCTTTGGCACATTTTGGAAAGTTTTCCATTCTGTTGTTGAGGTTGAGCATGTTTTGTAGAAAATGGAGTGCAGAGTAAGATGTGTAGCAATTAGAGTTGAATAGAACTAGGTTTAGTTAAGGGATGAGGCTTCAAAATTATTTTTTGACTACTACTTATGTTTTGGTCTAGAAAAAACCTATTAAGAACTACAAACCTTATTTCTGGGGTCTACAAGGATGCAATGAATACAAAAAACTCTATTGCAGTTTTCTTTTATTTTTAGCATTTATCATGTAATTATACCTTCTCTTGTAAATTCTTTTAGCCAATAATTAGATCTCTATATTTATCTTGCTATGATAACATCGATATAGGTGTTTATTTCACACTTCCACTATGTACCTATAGTGGATGTACTTTTTTTTAGTCCCATTGTCCTACTTATTGTGTTCATTTGTTGGACGTTAAAATAATCTTATCTTATTTTATCTTATGTAGTAGCCTGCCTTGGGAGCTATATTTGTCCATGACAACTTCTGGACGAACATGAGCCCTGATAAATTTATTAAAAGGGTTGTTCTGCAACCATGATTTATGATCTTGTGGTCTCAAATCATGGAAAATGACAAAACATACCACAAATTAATCTAAAGTTTGAAATTGACAAATTATGTGAGTACTTGTTTTGGTTAAATAAAAGAATTTGTATTAAACCCAAGGTTTCCCCTAGAAATGGAATACAAAAGGAGGCAGACTGTTCATCTTAGAGGCTTAACTCTCACTAAGATAACAATATATACTCTTAAACTCAACAAGTCCATGGACTGCATAGAACTAATTGATCAAACTAGAAAACGACAAGACAAACCCAACCCAAACACAATTGTAAGGCAATATTGCTCTAAATGTCATTTTTGGGCTAGAACCTATTCATGAATACTGGAACTTTTGAAAGAACATACCTGCTAGCTCAAAATTTGATTCTAAGTTAGACGAAGTTGAACCCACAACTACAAGGGTTTTGCTGCTGAAACAAATCTATGTCTTAAAAGACTAGATAGCTTATGAAACAAACCACTCAGGATATGAGGGAACGGTTTTTCCCCAATCAAAACCATAGAAATAAAAGATGGTGTGATTAAAAGAATAAATCATCTGAAGGTAACCATTGGTCTAAGAGACTTTATTGGCACCCCCTATAATAGTGGAAAAACTTAACCTTCTGGACATAGGAGGTTATCTGTCTAGATTCTTCAAGGATTGCTTTGAGATGCCAAAGGCTTATTGAGCATGATGATGAAATTCTAATAATAATAGTTGAATCACCCTCCACAATGAGGTTTCAAGTACCGATTCTAATTTTTCCTTCATACCTCTGGCTTCTACTTCTACCTGTTAATTTGTCTTAACCTAGAACAAGCGACATGACCATTAATTTTGAGAATCGATGAGGCACAATGCAAATCCAACATAGGGGGTCAAATTTCAAAACCCCTATGTTGGGAGATTATGGGAACTGTGGTCACATGGGCATTGGCCATATAGACATTCAAAAGATTATGGAACTCAGTTGCATCGCTTGGTTGTGATTTTTTCCCCCGGACCAAATTATCATTGTCTTCCTGAATGGATTCAAGAGGCACGTTTCAACTCTCCATAACACACAAACCATGCATCGGGTTGAAAAATCATCAGTTCCATTAGGATTTTGGCACCAGATTCGATCTAGGGAGACCCTTCTCCTATGATTTCATCACCCGTAAAAGTGTTTGTTAGAGGATATCTAGAACTAGGGTTTTGCTCAGTGAGGCATAATGCAAATCTGACACAGGGGGTCGAATTTCACAACCGCTATGTCAGGTCATTGTGGGCACCATGGTCGCATGGATGTTGTCCATACAGATCTTATGGAGGTTATGTAACTCAGGTACATTGCTCGGTTTTGATTTTGTGCTACCAAACCAAATTGTCATTGTCTCCCTAAATGACTTTAGGAGGAGAGTTGCAACTTGCCATAACACACAATTCGTGCCTCAAATCGATGAACCGTTAGTTCCATTGGACTCTTGTCACCAGATTCTATCTAGGGGGACCCCTCTCTTATGATTCCATCACCCAGAAAAGTGTTTTTTAGAGGATATTTGTAACTAGAGTTTTTCTCAGTGAGGCACAATGCAAATTTGACACAAGAGGTCAATTTTCAAAACCCTTTTTTCATGTTATTGTGGGCATCATGGTCCTATGGGTGTCATGGTCCTATGGGAATCATGGTCCCGTGGGAATCAAGTCAAGGAAATGGCATGTCAAGTCAAGGAAATGCATGGAAATGCCAAGGAAAGGTATGGCATGTCAAGGTAAGGAGCATGGAAAGGCATGGCATGTCAAGGCAAGGCATGTCAATTCAAGGAATGGAATGTCAAGGCAAGGCATGTCAAGGCAAGGAAAGATATTTCAAGGAAATGCAAGGCAAGGCATATTAGGAAAAGGCATGGCAAGGCAAGGAGTGCCAAGGCAAGGTATGGAATTTCAAGGAAAGGCATGGCAAGGAAAGGCAAGGGAATGCATGTAAAGGAAAGGAATTGCAAGGCAAGTCATGGTAAACCATGAAAATGGATGGAAAATCATGGCATGGCTTCAAGGAAATGCATGTCAAGGCAAGGAAAGGCAAGTCAAGGAAAGGCATGGCATGGCTTCAAGGAAATGCATGTCAAGGAAAGGAAAGGCAAGTCAAGGAAATGCATGGCATGTCAAGGCAAGGCAAGGCATGGAATTTCAAGGAAAGGAAAGGCATGGCATGGAAAGGAAAGGCAATGCATAGCATGTCAAGGAAAGGCAAGGCATAGAATGTCAAGGCAATGAAAGAAATGTTAAGGCAAGGCATGGCTTGTCAAGGAGAGGCATGGCAAGGCTAGGCATGCCATTTTTTTATGATCTTTACTAACATTTATTAGAATTGTTGAATGTTTTACATCATTGGAATGACATCTTAGTTGTAACTTAT
Organism: Picea mariana; assembly: GCA_032191745.1. Classification (NCBI taxonomy): domain Eukaryota; kingdom Viridiplantae; phylum Streptophyta; class Pinopsida; order Pinales; family Pinaceae; genus Picea; species Picea mariana. Next base: position 26,962 of record JASDQU010010011.1, on the reverse strand, counting down.
TTGAAATTTTATTATCTTATGTGCACTTTTCTATGATGTAATATGATTATCGTTTCATTTCATATGTTGTAATATTAAATATATAATAGATAAATTAATTATTGCATGAAATGAATAAAACAAATTTTCATTCTAAATGTTTGTTTTTGTAGAACAAGGATCTTCCAGAAGATGCAGATCATCCTCATCAAATAGATCAAGATCATGACGTTGGGTACAATGTTGAGATGGTTGATAATGATCATGATGACAGAGATACATATGAAAATGATGTTAATGCCGATGTAGATTATGATGATGATCATCATCATTATCACGATGGTGATGATAATGTTGAGGTAGTTGCTGGTAGCAGCCAATGACATTCATGATCATATAGGATGCATCATGGATCATTTTTGATATATTGTTATAATGACTCTTTTCATGGTTACTATCATATGTATCATTTTCATGGCCTCCAGTACCATATTATTTAGTCGTATCATTTTGACATGTATCATGTTGACTTATATCATTTGGACATGACATATCATATTGACTTGTATCATTTTGTCTTACATAATTTATCATTTTTATTTATATAATTTGTACATGATGTATAATTTTGACTTATGTCAACTGTTGGACATGTATCATTTTCAGATGTTATTGATCTACTGAAATATTTGACTTTAACTTGTTTCGGTTATATATGATGATGACATTATCAATACTGACTCGTCAATTTTTATATATTGGAAGTGGTTGATGATTTTTGGATGCATATTTATTACGTATGATGGTTTGGATTTAATGCTCATGATGGATGTTGTCAAATCCACTTAAATTATAGATATTTGACTCACTTGTTTTAATTATATACAATGATCATGTTATAATAATTATCTTGTTATTTTATATATATTGGATGTTGTAAATTCTATTTTGATGGAGACTTAATAAGTATAATGATGTTATTAATTTGTACGGATGTCCATTTCCCTAAAAATTATTTATAAATGTTATCCTATAAAATATTTCAAATGAATTTATATGAATTACTGTATAATCATACAATTTATTTAATAGACATGCTATATTTAACTAATTAAATTGAAATAAAACATATTAAATTAATAACTATAAGAAAAACAAGAAGCATTTTTGGAAGGAAAAAAGGAATCAACAATGGAAGCCAAATTGGAAGCCACACTAGAAGAAAAATAGGAAGCCAAACCAGAAGAAAAAATGGAAGAAGAACGGGAAGCAAAAGTAGATGTAAAATTGGAAGCCAAACTAGAAGCCAAATTGGAAGCAAAATTGGAAGGCATATCAGAAGCAAAATTGGATGTGAAACTAGAATCTAAAGCAGAAGCCAACATGAAGAAAAATTGGAAGGAATATCAGAAGAAAAAATGGAAGAAAAACCTGAGGCTAAACCTAGTGCTATTCTTGGTGCCAAACTGGAAGAAAAATTTGAAGCCATATCAGAAGAAAAACTAGATGTGAAACTGGAAGCCAAACCAGATGCAAAAATGGAAGAAAAATTGGAAGGCATATCAGAAGAAAAATAGGAAGAAACACCTGACACTAAAATTGATGATAATTATGACACTATTCCCAGCTGTAA
>JASDQU010010010.1:145874-176987 GCA_032191745.1 Picea mariana | reverse complement strand
CATTTGGTTAATGACTACTTTAGCTATCTTAGTCTTTTGCAAATGATATAATTTAATCCATACAATCCATATCTGATTTCTTCCAAGTGTTTAAAAAAACATAGCAATTGCTTGATTTAGTTTGTGAATGACAGATTTCTCTTCTTCATAAGTTGAATTATCAAATATAAGTTTTTGCATAACAGGTTTCCCTTATTGCAGAGATTTATAAATCATATAATTGTTATGATTTTTTATGTCTTGTTTGCCCTGTAAATAACTCAAAGAGCAGTGCAGCCTATCGTTTACGAGAAGCTTCTGGATTACCCGGTGCGAGTTTCCTTCCTCCGACCACCTTCAAAGTCATCATACACAGGACAAATTGGGAACGTTTCTAGGTCAGTTAGTCACTTGTTTGTTTATGGTATTTATTAGTAGTTTAGTTTAGATATAAGTTTAGTTAGATTTATAGGTAGAATTATTATATTAGATTGTTTAATTTCAGTAAGTTTTATTTCTTATTCATAAAATCATAAAAATAAAAAAATATCTCTAGCTGTCTTAGGACAGAAAGTAAATGAGTTTTCCAGGTTTTATTCAAATCTGCAAGTTGTAGATATTGTATATTTGTGAATAAGTTATATTGCAATTAGTAGTTAGACAGTCAATTAGTTTGAGTTAGTATAGTATTAGTTAGTAGTTAGTAAATAGTAGATCAGTTAGTTTGTTTAGTAGTGAGTTTTTATTAGATTAGTGTATTAGTTTGTTTTATTGTTAGTTAGTTTAGTTTGTTTTATTTAGTTTTATGTTAGTTTAGTTTTTTTTATTTGTTTTAGTTAGATTAATTAGTTTAGATTAGTTTTCTCTTTGGTTTTTCTTAAGACCTTAGATTGGCTAACGGAGCCGCTAAACCCATCAGGGTGGTTCATTCCAAACGGCTTGGGTTATTAGACAACCCCGGACCGGTTCCACTCTCTCAGTTGACGGACGGTCAATTTCGCCCATCAACAAATGGTGCTAAAAGAAGGGCCTGAACTTAATTAATGGAACGAGGCGGTCGCAAGACTCCTCCCCCCCCTAATCGCTCACCTATAGTGACTAGAAGCCGTTCACACGATAATATTCCCCTTCAAACAATAACTACTTCAACCGAAGATCCGTAGATCACAGTTGAGCCAGAAACCCCTAATCCTACAAGTGGTGACTTAGAAGAAATTGTCCGTCGATCTCTTATTAAAAAACATAGTGCCTTAGCTAGTTTGAGGCAACCAAACCATCCGCGGGGTCGACCTTTGGACTTCTCTGATATCAGAGAACAATTAGATAACACTAACCTCACTGTGAATCCTACAGATCCAATCACAAATCCTGCTGCAGGAGGATCTGGGATACCTCCTTCACCACCTCCATCATCTCCTTCCTCTTCTGGAGGAGATTCCTCTTCTGACGAAGGCAATTCACCTTCTCATTCTTCCACACCCACTACCCCAATGGAAAATCAGAACAACCCTGCTAGACCCTGGTTGGACCAGGATGTTGTAGTTGTACCTGGAGCTCAACACCCCTTACCTAAGCACCCGGAAAAATGGCTTCCTAAGTTTGATCCTGATTCCAAACAGATAGCTGAAGATCATATTAAAAAATTTATGTTAGCCATTAGACTCCGCAATGTTGAACATGAATACGTTGTTTGTAGGTTGTTCCCGTATACATTCGAGGGTAATGCATCCACTTGGTACTTTGCCCAGCAACCCCATACCATCGTGTCTTGGGAAAAGTTTGAGTCATTCTTTTTGGAAAAGTTCGGAGACGGTAAGCCTCCGGAAGTTTTATTTATGGATCTTTCAAGCTTAAAAATGAACCCGAAAGAAAAAGTTAAAGATTTTAATCAAAGATTCTTGACGCTTAAAAACCGAATCCCTACTGATTCCATGCCCGCTGAGAGTCTTATAATAGCTTACTATACTAAAGATTTGCACCAAAGCATAGCTATTTGGGTTAAATGATAAAAAAAGGCCACGTTGTTAGAAGCCTTCGAGGAGGCCAGTCAGATAGAAAAAGACATATTTAGTCTTAAGGACTCTTCTAGCAACAAAACTGAGACTGTGTCTTCTTCCAAAAAGAAGATTGAAATCCTCCCCAGACCCACACAAAGTAAAACACAACCTGAAAACTCTGATTTGGAAAACCTGACTAAAGTTGTTCAAAAATTGTCTAATCAAGTTATAGACTTCAAGAGGTCGACTGAAGAAGATTCCTCGAGTAAAGGACCCTACAAACCTCCTTTCCGAAATCCCTTTTCTACCAATCGACCTAACCCAACCACCGAAGGCCTTAATCTAGAAAGTTTGCAATGTGCTCTTCAAACAATTCTGGATGCCCAAGACAACTTGATGCCTCCTGAGATTCCTGAGGAGGTAGTTGAACCAGAGACAGTTCAATAAGAAGAGTCTTCTCCAAACATTTTTGGACACTTCTCGGATAGCATCTTCCAAGCCAACTTCGAGACTGTTCACCCTTATAACACTAGGAGTAAGATGGAAAATAAACCTTCTATAGAGAACAATACAACTTCACCTCCAAAGCCATCTAAATCAGAAGAGACTAAATAGAGTAATGTGAACCCTAAATTAGATTATGATGTTGTTGAATATCTTAATAAATTAAGGGCTAACATTTCTATTTATGAGTTGTTGAAGTTTCCATTTTTGTTACAAAAAATGTTGCAAAATATTTCAGAAAACAGCAAGAATGGCAATTCTAATGGTAACAAGGTTGTGCAAAGTAAAACCCCTCAGAAGAATTCCACTAAAAACAATCTTGATCCTCAAGATAAAGGAAGCCTTCCTGCAGTCCCTGTAAATAATGTAAATAATTCTGATAAAGTAGTCTTAGAAACTACGAGTAAAGAGCCACAAGCTACTACTCTTAGTACTCGTAAGAATGTACCTCCTTTTCTTTTAACTTTCGAGATTTTCAATAGAAACGTGCATAATTGTATGGTTGACTCAGGGGCGTCATCCAATGTGATGCCTTGGTCTGTATGCCAAAAGATTAACGCTGAAGTGGAACCATCTACTTTGAAAATCATACAACTTGATCGAACAAATGTTAATGTTATAGGCGAACTAAAGAATGTACTTATTAGATTGTCGTCTAACCCTAAGGTTCATCAAGTTATTGATATAATCATTGTGGATATTCCGGAAGTGTATGGCATGTTTTTAAGCAAGGACTGGTCGCAGCAACTACATGGATACTTCGCAACATATTGGTCTCATCTATGGCTTCCAGAGAACGGAAAGCCTAATAAAATTAGAGTAAACCATGAGCGCTACCTCAAGTTCACGGTCACTGATTTAAATGATCCTAATGAACCATACACACCCCCTACTGATTCACCTGAAGTACAAGGGATGGACACCTTCTTCGGCAACTTCATGGCCGAGGTTTCACCTATCATTAATCCAGAACAATAGTCTGAGATCGTAGCATTTGTGCAGCCCACACCTTCCACACATCAGTCTCATGAACCCGATACAAATCAAATTTGGTCTCTGTATTTCGATGGGTCCAAGTCCAAAGAAGGAGCCGGAACAGGTTGCGTCATCATTGATCCGGCAAGTAACAAAACATTGATAGCATGTAGGTTGGAATTTGAATGTACTAACAATACTGCAGAATATGAGGCTCTACTTCAAGGTCTCAGAAAAGCTTTGGACATGAACATTCAAAATTTAACCGTTTTTGGCGACTCTGAAATAGTGGTTAGACAGGTGAGAGATTCTATCCACTGTTTTTCTCCGCATCTCAAAAGCTACCAGTCTGAGGTATGGAATTTAATGAGTAAATTTTCTTCTTTTAATATAAATTCCATTCCTAGATTGAATAACTCTGAAGTAGATTTATTAGCTAATGTAGCTTCTAAAATTCTTCCTGTAGAAGGCTTGTCCCCAGACGCATTCTCAGTTGAGCTGCTGTTTCGGCCATCCATTCCCGATAACGTCACCAACTGGAGAGTATTTGACGATGATCAGCAGATTATCAACTTTCTGCACATGGAAGAAACCTTCCAAGGTGCGGTGATAGATGAGCACACACACGATGACAATTTGCGCGATTTCACGGTAATACCTGATCCGAAATCTCCTGAAGCTCTATCGGATATGGTAAACTCGAACCCAAAATCTGTAATTAGATTAGAGAAGTTTTATGATTTTCAAGATAAATTTAAAAAGACGGTCAGTTGTAAAACCAATAGCTCCTCGTTATCTTATGAAAAAGTTAATTTAGGAACTAGTGAAAATCCTCAGTGTATCAACCTAGGCTTGGGATGTTCTAGACAAGAAAAAGTTGCTTTTGTTAAATTATTTAAAGAATTCAAGGATGTCTTTGCATGGACATACGATGATATTAAAACATTTGATCCTAATATCATACAGCATGTCATCCCAATGAAGCCCCAAACCTTACCCTTCCAACAGAAACTGAGGAAGATGCACCCTAAACTAGAACCGACCGTTCAAAAAGAATTGAATAAAATCCTAAGTGCTAAAATATTCTTTCCTGTTAGGCACACTCAATGGGTGTCCAACCTATTCCCATTTCGGAAGAAAAACGGGGAAATTTGATTGTGTGTCGATTTCCGAAACCTCAATAGAGCGTCTGACAAAGACAACTATCCTGTCCCACCCATGGAACAAATCCTGCAACAGGTATCTGGTTCCGAGAGGTTATCTTTATTGGATGGTTTCTCCGGATACAACCAAGTCCTGATGTCTCCACCAGACCAACTCAAAACTACCTTCCGTACCCCGTGGGGCACTTATGCTTATCACAAAATGCCCTTTGGATTGATTAATGTTGGTGCTACCTTTCAGAGAGCAATGGACATTGATTTTCGAGGCTTAATCAATCACTCCTTCATAGTTTACTTGGATTATGTGACCATTTATTCTAAAAACAAAGAACATCATCTAGCTCACTTATGAGACGTTCTGCTACGATGTCGTAAATATGGCATCTCCTTGAACCCCAAAAAGTCCATCTTTGCAGTAGAACAGGGTAAATTACTAGGATTCATTGTGTCTAGTGATGGGATGATTATTGACCCTGAGAAGACTCAAGTCATCGCTAAACTTCCCCCTCCTACATCCAAGAAATCCATGCAGTCTTTCTTAGGCCAGATTAATTTCGTGAAAAGATTCGTCCCCAGCTTCTCTGAAATGGTCAGGCCTCTATAGAACCTGATTAAGAAAGACACCCAATATCACTGGGGACCCATAGAAAACCAAGCTTTTAATTCTATAAAGAAGGCCATAATAGATGATCCGTCTGTCATGAGCCCTGACTTCTCTTAATATTTTACACTCTATACTTTTTCCTCTGATCGTTCCTATGTTGCAGTCCTAACTCAGAAGAATTCTAAGAACAACGAAGTACACATCGCCTTTATGAGCTCTGCTTTCAAAGGTGATGAACTTAACTACCCAACGGTCGATCGGAAAGCCTACATTGTTTTCAAAGCAGTTAAGCATTTCTGGTCTTATCTTTTGAATTCAAGGACAAAAGTCATTGTCCCCTACCCTGCAGTAAGGAACTTGTTAGTGCAGAAGGAGTTAGGAGAAAAGAGAGCCAACTGGGTCACCTCCTTGTAGGAGTATGACTTAGAAATCACCCCAGCTCACATCGTGAGAGGCCAAGGGTTGTGTAAATTGGTTGTTGATTTGGAAACCGAAAAGAAAGAAGATAGTGATACGTCAAACCTTGGACAAAGCGATCAAAGTTTGATTTGTTGCACACAAAACCTCATTAGTCCCTGATACAACGATATTAGATTCTATCTTGAACATGGGTCAGCACCCTGTCACCTTGACCCCGCCAAAAGAAGAGAGTTGAGACTAAATTTTGCCTCCTTTCATCTAATTAACGGTATACTATTTCGTCAGAATTATGACGGTGTACTGATGCGCTGTCTCGAGAAAGACGAAGCAAAAAAAGTCTTGTTCGNCAACGATATTAGATTCTATCTTGAACATGGGTCAGCACCCTGTCACCTTGACCCCGCCAAAAGAAGAGCGTTGAGACTAAATTTTGCCTCCTTTCATCTAATTAACGGTATACTATTTCGTCAGAATTATGACGGTGTACTGATGCGCTGTCTCGAGAAAGACGAAGCAAAAAAAGTCTTGTTCGAGTTGCACGCAGGAGAAGCTGGTGGTCACTTCGGTGGTGACACCACTGCTCATAACGTTTTAAGAGTCGTTTATTATTGGCCCACGCTTTTTAGGGATGCCCATGCCTTGTGTTGTAAATGTATCATCTGTCAGAAAGCATCAGGGCAGTTGCAAAAACCAGCCTTTCCCTTGCAACCCGTCTCAGTAGATTCTCCTTTCCAGCAATGGGGCCTTGACATCATAGGTCCTGTTAACCCTCCGTCCTCGCAACAGCACAAGTATATTGTGACAGCCACAGATTAATTTACTCGATGGTCTGAAGTTGTTGTGCTAAGAACTGTTAACACCAGTCAGGTAATTGCCTTTCTAAACTCGAATATTATCACTCGTTTCAGTATCACTGATTGTCTAGTTTTTGACAACGCTTCATACTTTTCTTCTCTTGAGATGAGCGAGTTTTCTTTGGATAAAGGAATAAAGTTGAAGTATTCTACTAGTTATTACCCCCAGGGCAACGGCTTAGCAGAATCAACAAACAAGAACTTGATTAAAATTATCAAGAGAACCATGGCTGAAAATCACAAGAACTGGCACAATGCACTGCTGAATGGACTATGGGCTGATAGGGTAACACCCAAAGCTGCTATAGGTAACTCCCCCTTTTTTCTCGTTTATGGAAAAGAAGCAATTCTTCCACCTCACATTCTTCTTCCTTCGCTTCAGTTGTCACAAAAGGTTCAAGAAGAAGATTGCCCCCCTCTAGAAAGTCGAATTAACGCTTTGATGAAGTTGGAAGAAGTAAGAACCCAAGCTAAGCGTAAGTTAGATCAACATCAACATTTGATTAAAAGATGGTTCGATTCTAATTCTGCTTCTGATAGGAATTTTGAAGTAGGCGATCTCGTTTTAAAGTGGGACAAACCACACGAAGGAAAGGGTGAGCACACCAAATTTCAAAACTTATGGCTTGGGCCATTTTTGATTGCTGAAAAGTTGGGTCCTAGTTCCTTTCGATTGCAGAATCTTGAAGGGCAGCTTGACACCTACCCGGTGAATGGCCAAGCAATGAAGAGATACTTTGCTTGATAACTACCCTTGTATATTATGTATATATTTTTTCTTTTGTTTGCGTTTTCGTTTTCTTTTTGTTTTCAATTTTGATTTGAATTTATCAGTTTGTGTTTTTTGAACCATACACATACCTATACACTGAGATATTTAGACAAAGACGATAGAAAAAATGTCTTCGCTGAAATAACTTCTGAAAATTTGTACAAACATCAATGGTATATCTTTGAAACTTGTATCTATGTTGGAAAATTTTGTTGTTTGAAAGAAGTCTACTGATTTCAATCTCTGAGCAAAGTTTGTCATGATCATCTATTATCTTTTTACACTGTCCCTTTTCCATAAATGAATGACTCAAAAGATGTCTCCCTGTCATAGGAAGTGTTTTAGAAATAAAACATCTCTGGAACTGAATAAAGGACATGTGTTAAAAAATTCTGATGAGGTCTAAAATATGTTAAAAATATCAATACTTTCAGCGTCACCCTGCTTAGCTATATATCTACAAAAGAAAAACAAAATAAAATTATTAATAAAGAGCTGTGAGAAGTGCTTGTAAACCCGCCGGGATACTGAACAGGTCTGCTGGCAGTGGGTAAATGCAAGCATGGCACCAAGACAACTTCGCCGAGGTACTGAACAGGCCTGCTGGCAGCAAAGCAATGTCGGGTACATGAAAATCTGTAAAAAATATAAGAAACCTCTTTAATTTCCTTTATTCTGATCTAGAACTTCTTCACAAGATAAAGATGTCAGAGTGGGTTAAATGGAAACCCTGTCAAGGCTATGGATGCCTGCTGGCAGCAGTGGCTATGCCAACAGTATTGAATATTTTATCTTTAATATCATGACTTTCTGACCTTAAGACTGTTATTAATTTTCATCCTTTAAAACACTGCTGGAAAAAATGATTGATAATGATGTTAGTACAATTTTCCGATTGTTATTTTTGAGTTGAAATTTTCTTTGATGTCCTAATCCGAATTTGCTTCTTTTGACAGAGATAACTGCTTCTACCAGTGTGTCGCCATTGTTGGCAGCCAAATCAATTTTTCTATGATCCTATAAGCTGCCTACACCAATGTCTTGCAAACGTCAAGTTTTTCGTCGCATTTTTCAAATAGACGACATTTTCATTTCTTGCGACATTGACACATTTGTCTTCGTTAAAGTTTTCATGACTGTAAGCATGAAAACTTCTCCTTTCAAAGTTGTTTTTCGATCATTATCTGAACTGTCGTTATTTCTTTGTGCTTACCTTTTATTGATCGTTACACGATTGGAAATATCCTTTGACCAGTTCTCATACTTCGATTCATTATATGACTTGATTTTATTAAGTTTGTAAGACATTGAGCATTCAGATTTGCATTTTATGACTTGCCTAATCTTTGATTCTATGAAATGCATAAGGGTTTTGATTTAATTTTTATATATGTATGATAGGATCCTTATGTTAATCTTTTATATTTGTTTGGCTTGTGAACTATTTGGTACCTTGGTTAAACTTATGAATCAATACATTAGCGCATATTTTATTTTGGGTGTTGATCTATACGTCAAATGTTTTGAACACTGTGGTATAGTGTTGGCGCGTATTTGTATGCACATTGCATTTGATTAGTTGTACAAATGACTTGATGGATGATCCACTATTATGAATTGAACAACTATATCGGCGGTTATACTTTGACCATAATTGTTTTGCATGGCAGTGAATGACTCCACCACCCTCGCATGCGCACATTAATGCTTAACCCCTTTTGCTCGTTCATTGCTGTTAGACCGAATAGCTCTGCTCCTGTATGTGTTCGAACCCTTCCCTTACCATGCATTCAACTCCATGGCACCAGTCGTGTGAGTTGAACCCAATGGAAAACAGGCCCTGTTGATGTTTGATAATTCCCTCCAAGATTTGGCAGACAGTGGGTGGCTTACCTTCGTGGAACGTTTCGATGGATTTAACCTCTACGTGGTTCGATAGTTTTCCATGACCTTCGATGGTTGTCGAGCCAAGGTCGGCGNGCTTAACCCCTTTTGCTCGTTCATTGCTGTTAGACCGAATAGCTCTGCTCCTGTATGTGTTCGAACCCTTCCCTTACCATGCATTCAACTCCATGGCACCAGTCGTGTGAGTTGAACCCAATGGAAAACAGGCCCTGTTGATGTTTGATAATTCCCGCCAAGATTTGGCAGACAGTGGGTGGCTTACCTTCGTGGAACGTTTCGATGGATTTAACCTCTACGTGGTTCGATAGTTTTCCATGACCTTCGATGGTTGTCGAGCCAAGGTCGGCGATATATAATTGGAAATTGATGAACAGTTTATCAGTCTTGCTACGGGTTTGCCTGCCATTGGACAACGATGGTCCAAGAATTGCAAAGTCGAAGAGGTCCCATGGACACTGCTCTTCCAGTCACGCAAAATCACCTCCTGTGATAGAGGTATGCCTGTAACTATGCTCAAACAACGTTGGCACGATTTATTAATGATAATCAAACATTTTATCACCTGTGAGGGTCGATACGGGTTTGTGTTCCTACACCACCTGTGTTTTCTTATGGTCTTTATGAGTTATCAGCTCAATATGCCCTATTATTTGCATAAAAGCCTGTTTAAAATGTCAAAGAAGTACAAAAGAAAACAGGCTGATAGTAGCCTTTTTTCATTATGGGCTGGTTAAGCTTATTGTTGTCTACCATTTGAGTCTTCTTGGGGATTTTTGGAACAATTTCGTTGCTCGAAATAGTTTCGAGGATTCTAACCCTACACAGGTTGACAAACCTGTGGTGGGTGAGGTCAAGGTTTTACCCCCAGTACCCTACCAGGTCCTTCTACCTAAACCCTCGGCTAACCCCCCTATCGACTTACCCCACACTGTGACTAAGAGTGTTGAGACTGTTAAGCCTATGCGCAAAAATCCCAAGGCAAACCTCACTTCAAATGCCAAAGGGAAAAAGAATGCCCGTTTGATTTCACGAATGGCAAGAAATAAGCCAAAACCCCCTGTCGAGCTTAACCCTATCGTGTTGAGTGAGGACTCTGATTCAGAAGTGGAGCATTTCTTGGCTAGTGAATACCCCTATTCGCAAGGTTTGTGTGTTGAACCCTCGTATGAATTTGTGTCAAACCTACCCCCTTTCCTAAAGGACAACCCTAACTACCCAGGCATTAAGTTGCCTTGTGAAACTCTCGTTCATTTTCCCAAACCCTCTCCCGCTCTGTCTAAGCCTACAGTGTCACCCTGTGATCAATGCAATTTGTGGTTGGAGCGATATTATAATGATGTCCCAATACTCCAGTCAAAAATTCAGTCACTAGAGGACCAATTCGCAGCCCTGACCAGTCAAAAAGCCAAGCTACTAGCGACAGATAAGAAACAAAAGACGGCTGGCTCCATCTTGTTCAAGAACATGGAATCATCCACGGTTGTTGTGAATTCCAAGCTGGCATAATCAGATGGTCTCGTCGCTACACAGGTATGGAAGATTTGATGTCATTTTGTTGGTAAATAATCTAGGTTGTAATAATGATTTGTATTCAGTTTTTAAACAGTTCTGTTTACATTGTGAATAGCTCTGTTATAATTGCGTGCATTCTATATATAGTTTTGCTTTGAATAAAAAGGAATTTTGATTCGATATGTGATTTGATTATTCCCAGTATAGAAATCATTATATTTCGATTGGATTTGAGTGGCATGTTTTGAGATTTGATTGACTAGTTTATAAAATTAATGGTTTACCTCCAAAAGAATTGGTTTGTATCATGCTCAGATTGGATTTGGTTATGATCTGTGTGCTATAGTTGATAAACTGTTTGATTGAGTTTGACTATTACGACTTTGCCCATATTCGATTTCATTATCATTAGTATGGCAGGACTGGTAAGTATTTCTGGAAGATGCTTGCTGTGTCATTTGATTATTTCCCAGTTAAGGATAACGACTCTGTTTCTCTGATGAAAACAATACGCTCGAATAACCTTTGCACCCGAATTTGGAAATGAACCCGAATCATAACAACTGTGTAAAAATCTTAGCCAATCGATTCGCTCTGGTTCTATTTTGGCAAGTTTGTTATATGAGTCGAGTTTAGATTATAATTGATGCTCTGTATTTTAATTTTGTGAAATGAATCGGTCAAACTCTGTTACGATTCGATTGATTCAAAAGATTGTGATCAAAATTGATCGGTCTTGTTTTCTCACTGTGCAAGGATCAACGATCGAAATATATGACAAATTCAGTTTGATCCTGATACATTTTGGTTATGTGCCAACTTTGGCTTGAACTAGTTCACAATCTAAATCTTTGGATATACAGTTATTATGGTAATATTGTTCAATGCGATGATTTCTCCCGTTGATGAGATGGGCATAACGAAGTGTTTGCGATTTGTTATGTTTTTAACTGAATATCGAAACGATCTCATTCGATTTGCTGAGAAACGATTATGATGCTGTTACATCTGATTTCATTTACCTGACTTGTAACGATAATCGAAACAGAGTATTTCTATCTTTGAATTCAATTAAAAGATTTGAATCTTTCGTTATATCACTACAGCTACAATGATCGGAAAATGATTCTGTTTGATTGTGTCGTATCTCTTGTTTAACAATCGCATAAGATATGTTTGGTTATCAGTTTCAATTGGATATGAAACAATTTTATTACTTCTCAATTATGAATCTGAAGACCCAATTTTGTGGTAATGAAACAACAGAGTATTCCTATCTCTGTGTTCGGTTCAATCACTTTTGATCCTGTTTTATGTTGAATGATAAAATCATTTGAATCTTAAGTAATTTGTTTTAAAATGATTATTGGAAGATAATTGGATTTAATTCTTTTAAAATATTTGATTTGATTTCAATTATGATTCTGTATATTATTTTAGACTAGCTACAGAATTAGATGATTCTGTAGCTAAGTCTATGGAATCAGATTTTTATTGTTTTTCTCATAAAATATCTCTCTAACTTGTTATTTTTGGTCCATTTCAGGTGAATTTGAAATTGCATTGGATTGGATGGATAGTTAGAGGATATTTGGAATATTTGGTTTCATTTTAGTCTCCTAGTTTAGTTGATTTTGGGAATATCTTCCCAGATTATGTAAATAGTTTGATAACTGCCACAGGGAGGTTTTACCCTGTGGAAAGACTTATAAATACCTATTATTTTGTAATAATATAATCCTCATTCATGGGAGAACAAGGATATGGAATTTTAATACAGACTGAGACAAAATTTGATATTCTGCTACAGCTTTAGCTTTTCATAATATCAATATTTTGTTTTATGTTTATGTGTATCTATTTGCATTTGGTTAATGACTACTTTAGCTATCTTAGTCTTTTGCAAATGATATAATTTAATCCATACAATCCATATCTGATTTCTTCCAAGTGTTTAAAAAAACATAGCAATTGCTTGATTCAGTTTGTGAATGACAAATTTCTCTTCTTCATAAATTGAATTATCAAATATAAGTTTTTGCATAACAGGTTTCCCTTATTGCAGAGATTTATAAATCATATAATTGTTATGATTTTTTATGTCTTGTTTGCCCTGTAAATAACTCAAAGAGAAATGCAGCCTATTGTTTACGAGAAGCTTCTGGATTACCCGGTGCGAGTTTCCTTCCTCCGACCAGCTTCGAAGTCATCATACACAGGACAAATTGGGAGCGTTTCCAGGTCAGTTAGTCACTTGTTTGTTTACGGTATTTATTAGTAGTTTAGTTTAGATATAAGTTTAGTTAGATTTATAGGTAGAATTATTATATTAAATTGTTTAATTTCAGTAAGTTTTATTTCTTATTCATAAATTCATAAAAATCAAAAAATATCTCTAGCTGTCTTAGGACAGAAAGTAAATGAGTTTTCCAGGTTTTATTCAAATCTGCAAGTTGTAGATATTGTATATTTGTGAATAAGTTATATTGCAATTAGTAGTTAGACAGTCAATTAGTTTGAGTTAGTATAGTATTAGTTAGTAGTTAGTAAATAGTAGATCAGTTAGTTTGTTTAGTAGTGAGTTTTTATTAGATTAGTGTATTAGTTTGTTTTATTGTTAGTTAGTTTAGTTTGTTTTATTTAGTTTTATGTTAGTTTAGTTTGTTTTATTTGTTTTAGTTAGATTAATTAGTTTAGATTAGTTTTCTCTTTGGTTTTTATTAAGACCTTAGATCGGCTAATGGAGCCGCTAAACCCGTTAGGGTGGTTCATTCCAAATGGCTTGGGTTATTAGACAACCCCGGATCGGTTCCACTCTCTCAGTTGACGGACGGTCAATTTCGCCCGTCAACATGTAGTCACGTGGGCCTTGCCAAATAGACTTGCAGGAGCTTATGAAAGTCCGTTATGCTACTTGGTTTGGATTTATGTCCCCAGACCAAATTGACCACATGTCCCTAAATGGCTTGAGTAGGTGAGTTCCAAATCGTGATAAAACTCAAATCGGGACTCAGACCACAAACGATTAGTTGCATTGGATTAAGAGCATTGGATTTCGGCTAGTGGGGCCGCTACACTATCATTTCGTCGACCGAAAAACCATTTGTTGGAGTATCTTCAGAACTAGAGTTTTGGTCAATGAGGCATAGTGTAATTTTAGAAGGTGAGGTCGATTTTCAAGAACATTGTGTCAGGTCTTTTTCTCTAGTGTAGTTGCATGGTCCTTGGCCAAACAGACTTGCATGAGCTTAGGAAACTTCGTTATGCTGCTTAGTTTGGATTTTATGCTTGGTTTGGATTTTATGTTGCACTGGTAACCATGTAGGGTCAATTGATTTCATTAATCCTTTCACTCGATATAATCCCTAACCCATTGACAAATAAACCACTTGCAATATGTTGGACCTTATAAAACTCTTTTGGGATGTCTCAACTTAATAGAATCATGGTTTATTAATCATTAGGTTTTGTTGTAAAGATGGGTATGTCATGTTTGATCTTTCTTGGCATGGATGGAGAAATTGGGTCATGATGAATATGATGATGATGGAAATGATGAAGAGAATGATTTTCGTAAGTCTTAAAAACATCCCATATCGTCAAGGCATGCACCTAGTGTAAATATGTAAAATTACAACGCATACAGTCTCATTTTGAATAAAATTCAACATTGGCCCCATTCACTGTTCACTGTGCGAGTTTGGTATATGACATTGGTGATGGGCATGTTGGAAGTTATGATACATTTAAAGAGAGTTCTGACAAATTTTATATATAAGGGAATGACGAATAATGACAATGAACGTTGATGAAAACATGGACGATCTCGAATATTATGTGGGGAAATCATACATACTTGAGTATTGAAAACCTCCCATACCGTCAAGGCATATTTCTATTCTAAACATGTCAAATTTTGACACATACAGGAACAAATTGAAGAAATTACAATGTTGGCCCCATTCAGTGCTATTTATGTGGGGTCAGTGCATGACATTTGTGATGGGTGTATTGGAAGTTCCATGTCAAATTTCAAGATAGGTCCAACAATTATTATATAAAAGGGAATGACGAATGATGAAAATGAGACGTGCATGATGAACGTTGATGGAAATGTGGATGATCTCAAAGATTATGTGGGGACATCAATATACATCCTTAAGTCTCAAAACTCTCCAATATCATCAAGGCATGTGTCTAATCTAACCATGTCAAATTTCGACGCATACAGGCACAGATTGAAGACATTTCAACGTTGGCCCCATTTACTGCTCAGTATGTGGGGTCGGTGCATGACATTTGTGATTGGTGTATTGGAAGTTCCATGTCAAATTTCAACATAGTTCTGACAACAATTCTATAGAAGGGAATGACGAACATTGAAAATTAGATGTTTATGATGAATGTTGATGCAGATGTGGAATTTTGAAACCCTCCTTGAGTCTTGAAAACCCCCTCATACCGTCAAGGCATGTGTCTATACTAACCATGTCTTATTTTGATGCATACAAGCATAGTTTGAAGAAATTTCAATGTTGGCCCCATTCACTTTTCATTGTGCGAGGTCGACACAAGATTACATTTGTGATCTGTGCATTGGAAGTGACATGAAATTTCAAAAGACTTATGACAAATATTCTATAGATGGAAATGATGAATGATGACAATGCGCCATCCATTATATTGAACATTCATGCAAACATGGACTATCTCAAATATTATGAGGGGACATAAAAAATCCTTAAGTCTTGAAACCCTCCCATAATGTCAAGGCATGTGTCTAATCTAACCATGTCGAATTTTGATGCATAAAAACATAGATTGAAAACATTTCAACGTTGGTCCCACTCATTTCTCACTATGCGGTTTCGGTGGAAGAAATTTTTGATGGGTGTATTGGAAGTTCCATGTGAAATTTCAAGATAGTTCCAACAATCATTCTATAGAAGGGAATGACGAATGATGAAAATGAGACGTAAATGATGAACGTTGATGCAAATGTGGATGATGTCAAAGATAATGTGGGGACATCCATATACATCCTTGATTCTTGAAACCCTCCCATACCATCAAGGCATGTTTCTAGTCTAACCAAGTCACATTTTGATGCATATAGGCACATATTAAAGAAATTTCAACATTGGCCCCATTCACTGCTCACTATGCAGGGTCGGTGCATGAAATTTTTGGTGGGTGAATTGGAAGTTCCATGGAATTTCAAGAGAGTTCCAACAAAGATTCTACAGATGGAAAGAACAAATGATGACAGTGAGACATCCATTATGAACGTTGATGAAAAAATGGACGATCACAAATATTATTTGGTGACATTAGATATCCTTGAGTCTTGAAACCCTCCCATATTGTCAAGGCATGTGTCTAATCTAACCATGTCGAATTTCGACGCATACGGGCACAGATTGAAAAAATTTCAACGTTGTCCCCACTCACTACTCACTATGCGGGTTCAGTGGAAGAAATTTGTGATGGGTGTATTAGAATTTCCATGTCAAATTTCAAGATAGTTATGACAATGATTCTATAGAAGGGAATGACGAATGATGACAATGTGATGTGCATAATGAATGTTGATGAAAATGTGGATGATCTCAAATATTATGTGGGGACATCAATATACATCCTTCAGTCTTGAAACCCTCCCATACCATTAAGGCATGTGTCTAGTCTAACCATGTAAAATTTCGACGCATACAGGAACATATTGAAGAAATTTCAATGTTGGCCCCATTCACTGCTCACTATGCGAGGTTAGTGAATGAAATTTGTGGTGGGTGAATTGGAAGTTCCATGAAATTTCAAGAGAGTTCCAAAAACAATTCTATAGATGGAAACAATGAATGATGAAAATGAGACGTCCATTATGAATGTTGATTCAAACATGGACGATATCAAAGATTATGTGGGAACATCATACATCGTTGAGTCTTGAAAACCATCCCATACTGTCAAGGCATGTGTCTAGTCTAACCATATCAAATTTTGACGCATACAGGAACATATTGAAGAAATTTCAACGTTGGTCCCACTCACTGCTCACTATGTGGGGTTGGTGCATGACATTTGTGGTTCATGAATTAGAAGTTCCATGACATTTCAAGAGATTTCCAACAAATATTCTACATATGGAAATGATGAATGATGACAATGAGACATCCATCATGAATGTTGATGAAAACATGGATTATCTCAAAGATTATGTGGGGACATCAGATATCCTTGAGTCTTGAAACCCTCCCATACTATCAAGGCATGTGTCTAGTATAACCATGTATAATTTTGATGCATACATGCATAGTTTGAAGAAATTTCAATGTTTTCCCCATTCACTGCTCATTGTGCAAGGTCGATGCAACATGACATTGGTGATGGGTGTATTGGAAGTGCCATGACATTTTAAGAGAGTTTTGACAAAGATTCTATAGATGGAAATAACGAATGATGACAATGAGACATCCATTATATTGAACATTGATGCAAACATGGACAATCTCAAATATTATGTGGGGACATCAAACACCCTTAAGTCTTGAAAGCCTCCCATACCATCAAGGAAACTATCTAGTCTAACCATGCCAAATTTCAATGCATACGGGAACATATTGAAAACAATTCAACATTGGCCCCATTCACTGCTCACTGTGCAGTTTCAGTGGAATAAATTTGTGATGGGTGTATTGGAAGTTACATGTCAAATTTCAAGATAGTTCTGACAACTATTATGTAAAATGGAATGACGAATGATGAAAATGAGACGTGCATGATGAACGTTGATGCAAATGTGGAAGATCTCAAATATTATGTGGGGACATCATACATCCTTGAGTCTTGAAACCGTCCCATACCATCAAGTAATGTGTCTAGTCTAACCATGTTAAATTTCGATGCATACAGGTACATATTTAAGAAATTTCAATGTTGGCCCCATTCACTGCTCACTATGTCGGGTCAGTGCATGACATTTTTGGTGGGTGAATTGAAATTTCCATGACATTTCAAGAGAGTTCCAAAAAATATTCTACAGATGGAAATGAAAAATGATGACAATGAGACGTTTATTATGAACATTGATGAAAACATGGACGATATCAAATATTATGTGGGGACATTAGATATCCTTGAGTCTTGGAACCCTCCCATACCATCAACATTGTCCACATGCACAAACTAAAGAAATTTCAACATTGTCCCCATTCACTGCTCATTGTGAGGGGTCGATGGAAGACAATATTTATGATGAGTGTATTGGAAGTTCCATGGAATTTCAAGAGATCAGTTTCGACAAAGATTCTACATATGGAAATGATGGATGATGAAAATGAGAGGTGAACGATATCAATGATTATGTGTAGGGTCGATGGATTTCATTAATCCCTTGACCATATATAATCCCTAATCAATTAACCATTAAACTACCTAACCCCTAATCCCCAAATCCATTATCCATTGACCCTTAATCCCTTAAACTATAACCCTTGATCCCTTAACTCTTAATCCGTTAAACGGTAACCCCTAATACCTTAACCCTTAATCCCTAGACCTCAAATCCATAAATAACATAATCCCCAAAGCCCATATCCACTTAACCCCCAAAATATCAACAAAATTACTATTTAGGCACATTGGGAATTAAATTGGAAGCCAAAATAGAAGCTAAAAAGGAAGCTAATCTGGAAGCTAAACTGGAAGCTAAACTAGAAGCTAAACTTGGAGCTAAAATGGAAGCTAAAATAGAAGATAAAATGGAAGCTAAATTGGGAGATAAACTGGGAGCTAAAATAAGAGCTAAACTAGAGCTAAACTGGGAGCTAAATTGAGAGCTAAATTGGGAGCTAAATTAATCACTAACTAGGGTGCTAAAAAGGGTGCTAAACTAGGCTCTAATAACAGCTAATTTAGCGGCCACTTGTGTTGCTCGACACAAATAGATCCATAAATAGTGCCCTCTCGATAAATAGCGTCGACTTTAGAAAAAACATGGATAAAAATACATTAAAACAACCAGTGGAAGCAAAAAACAGAGCTAAAAAGGGAGCTTATCACAGGTATTTGTTGTAGTGATCGAAAAACTAATGAAGAGATATACGCATTGATGTTGTTTTCGAAAGAATTTAGGATGGTCTAATTTTGAGCATTTATGGATCCCGTGGAATCTTTGTGAGCGTTTTGGATCCTTCTGGACTTCTGTGAGAATTCCTTAGATCCTCCTAGATCACACCTTCCCATTGAATAACTTTTGGACCTACAAAAGTATATATATCCGACAACTTAATGATGATAACTCACTCCTCCATCTTGTTGAATATTTTGGAATTTATTCTTCATCTTGGGTCTTCGATCTTAGGTACTAGATCAATGTACTTTTGTCTTCTTCTTTGAAACATGGATCTGACTCTGGCCTCTTACACTATCTCTAAGCTCTAGTTTTGGCTCATAGATTACATGAAAAAAAAATTCCCACTAAATGAATCTCTGCAATATCTATATCATGTATTTCAACATCCACTCCCATCTCCTTCTACTGAAGATATTCTTTCTCGACCAATATTAAACCAAGTCGAATGTTGATCTATGTATTTCCCATGTTGTTCGTTTATTGTTGATGTATCTATATGAGTCCTTGAATGAATACTCTATCCATTGTCTCCCCTACCTTGAAAAAAAACCATGCTTGTACTATAATCATTTATACTTGACTGCTTCTTGTAACACCCCAGATTTGATCCTTATGAACTAGAATGTATTATGTAAATGTGACTTAGGATGGGGAGACAATAAAGATGGAAAAGGGCCAAAGTTCCTAGGAAATGTAATACATCTATAAATATTAACAAAATACACCACTAACTGCAATACAGACAAGGACAAGAGATAGGGGGATATGATTCCATGAGAGAGGGGGATTAAGGGGCTAAGTATTTTTATTATATTTTATTTACCCATTTTGGTTTTAATTGAGAAAAGTGGTTACATTAGCTTCTTGGGGGAGGCCATGTGGTTCATGATTTCCAAGTAATTATATAAACAACTCTTTGGGTTGTTTGGGGGTTCACTTTTTCTTCTCCATTCACTCTTACACTCTTCTCACCCTTTCATTTTTGGGGTTCCTCATTCTTGTTAGTATGCTCTTAGTCTAAGCATGGAAAAATGAATGGTTGGAAGAGGATATCCATTGCTATATGCCTATAATAAATTATTGGTTATTCAAGGAGGGAATGGATTCATATGTGTATGAGATTGATGGAAGTTTGGAAGTAACTGTCCACAATTGAGAATCCTTTGAATTTCCAGCAGGGATATTTCCTAACCAATAGCACTAGAGCCCTGGAGAGAAATGGAACCGCCTGAGGAACTGCATGGAAGAGAAAGGGGTTCATTTTTTTGGGTTGTGCAGGATGAAGTGGAAAGAGATCTTGAAATTAGGATTTGTTGTGTGGTTGGGAAACCATGAGATCTTATTAGCTAACTAGTGTTTTTTTTATAGATTTGGCCTACGATCTGTCCTTGTGGATTCATAGCGTTGGCTTGTGGGTGACCCTTTGTTGAGAGTAAATGAACAAAAATGTCTATGGTTTGGAGGAACGTCCTTGGTCTGCAGCCAGTTGTTGAATGTTTTCTTGAAAAGATAAGTGTTCTTTGTTTTTTCTGTATAATGCATATTCTGTTGTGTATTTATTATTATCTCTAGAATTCATATTTATATTATGCATGCTTATTGGTTATTGTTGTGCATGACATATTTTTCATTTATTTTAGGATGTAGCATGGATCTTTATTAATGCATGTGAGTATTTCATGCCTATTTTCAAATTAATTATTATCATACTTCAAAATTGGTTTTGAAGCATGTTTTAAAGTAGCATGGTCATCCTGTGGGTGGTTGTGTATGTTACACTTTTGTTCAAGGTATACATCCATACAAACATAACATCATATTATAAAATATGCTTATAGCACACATCTTTATTCATCTTATTTCTAAAGTGAATTATTTCTCCTTTACCAACTCTAGAAATTTTTTCATCACTTTGATGCTCTTTCTGCTTGCGATCTACATGCTCCAACTTCCTGCATCCTTCTATTTCTTCACCTTCAATTCTTCAGAATCAAGAATGTTGTCTTAGACAATTTGATTCATATGTATTCCTTTAGATGATTACAAGACAATATAATTGTCTATACTATTATCTAAAGTCTTAGAAATATTTACAATGATATTCCTCTCACTGTACAACAATATGTATAGGTGCCTATATAGAAATATATCTTAACGAGATTCCTCTCATTCTAAAACAATATGTAACGATGGATATCTAGAAATATCTCTAACATGATTCCTCTAAATCTCAACATCATATAAGGTGGAAATATAGAAACTCTCTGAAAAAATCCCTCGCACTCATATAAGGTGGCAATATAGAAATTTTATAGAGAACTATCTTACAAAATCCCTCTCACTCTTATAATTTACAATGAGTGGCTTTCAAGCCTTCTAACAGAATTCAAGAGATAAACACATATGCATATTACATTTAGAAATATACACATTTACAATGAAAAATTTAGATGGTTTACTTATGGAATCATCCTTCCCATTGTATTGAGAGGAGTCTAGTAGTTTCCGACCTATGACAATGCCTCTGAAGTTGATGTTGAATCTAACATTGAATATGATGCAGAATATGATGCCAATCTAAGTAACCATTAGAACAAAGTATAGGTCTTCCCAGTAACTTGTATAATCTATCCTTGTGAATACCAAGCACTATTGTTGTGTCTGGAGTAGCTTCTCTTGAATACACAAGTACCTGGCCATTCTGAAATGCATCTGCATAGCCTTCATCCTCAAATGTTGAAACTAAGATTGGGTTTACCTTTAAGTCTAGAACATACAACATATGTTATATTCCGAGAAATCCTCCTGAATCGAAATGGAATCTTACATATCCATACCCTCTTATTGCTTGTCTGATGTTGGTTCCATATCCCACATAGAAATCTATGTCGGTTTATGAGAAATTGAAGAATATTAATCTCATCTCTGTCATGTGGTGAGATGCCTCATTGTCCACGAACCATTATTTGATTTCTTCATTTATCACTTTTCCAAGACCATCCATGAGGAAGTATTCTATCCCAAGTCTTTCAGTAAGACCATTAAATTTATCTACAGATGTTGCTTGTCTTCTTGCAAGTGTCTTTACATATTTCTGTTGGAAACACCGACCACACTAAGGGGGGGAGAATCAGTGTGAGTCTCTTTTTATGATTCTTACAAAAATTTAGTTATAAATCACCATTTACTCATTAGTTCCATTCACACTTAAATTCTTTCATACATAAATAATAAATAACTTTGAATCATCATAATAATGAACACAAAGAGAACCATATATATGTTTAATATTTTTGTATTATATGTTACATGAGACTACAATCTCAGGTTTTATCAGCACCAATTGAAAAGAGCACCAAATCTTAATTGCAAGACCCAACCTTCATATCTCAGCACCAAATGAGATGTGAGGAATCCAACCCTCAAGTACAAGACCCAACTTGTAGACAAAAAACAATCTTTCAAATTGTACCAATAGTCTATACCAATACAAGTGCATCAACCATGCACAACACAATCTATCACAACAACATGTCATCTCAACCTATCTCATCAATCTCATCATCCAAATATGATCTACTCACAAATATCAATCATCAAGTCAAATCTCAACCATATGCACAATATCACCAAGTTAACCAACAAGATACCTCTAGCAATACACCATACTCTCCATAAACCGAATACCATAAACCCTTACACAAGACCATGTGCCAAAACCATACCGTTAATATTATAGAAATCGTCAAGACCTATACCATACCATGCAACAATTGGAACAATTCCAATATGTAAATATAATGTGGTTATTGAACTGCCAACTTTTTGCAGTTGCATAATCTGTTGTCACGGTTATGTTGCCACAATTTTGCTATTGTTGTTTTGTTGCTGCAATTCTGCTACCATGGTTTTGCTACTAGGATTATGCTGTCGTGGTTTTTTTGTCATGATTTATTGTTGTTGTTCTGTTGCCGCTATTTTTTCCACGCTTTTTCTTTCATGATTTTTCTGTCGTGAATTTTATTATAAAAAATACCTTCCCAAATAAACTTTCACAAATGGATATTCAATATGCTCAAATATCATACACATAAGAGACCCTTTCTCTCTTATTTATACTTCTCCAAGTATATTCCTCTAGGGGTTATATTCTAACCAACTTACCCAACTTCCTTCTTTTGGGGCTAACCCACTTCTAACCACTTTGTCCACTTACAACCATTTTATCCACAAATAGTAAAATCTCCACTTCTAGTTGCAACTAATTTATTTTTTCTTGTTTTCTTGTTGCAACCATTTAACCATGACTAACCACTTTGATTAGTCAAATTCTTCTAGGAGATTCTATAATAATTTGACTTATTTGATCTTCTATGGGCTTCTAGATAACTCATGAGGGTTATCCAACTTCACATGGCCATAACTCTCTAACCATGAGCAGTTATGTGATGTTCCACATATCACCAAAAACGACATAACATAGATTATCCATATGGAATAGTTTCTCTTTCAAATTCATTGATCTTCATTATATTATTCCTCAATCAAACTTTGTTTCCCTAACCAAAATGTTGGGCTACTCAACTCCCTAACCTTTTGGACTTCCCAAAGCATCTTCTCGTGAGGGATTTCACCATAAAGGGACCACTTTGAGAACTTTATCCAAGAGTGTCTTTCCATGAGGTATTTCACCATAAGGGCACCACTTTGGAGTTTATCCATTTGGTTCTTCCTATCAATGATACAACTCCCTTTAATATCAACACATCATTACAACGCCACTTGTCATCAACCCTTTGACAACAATTACATCAATGACCATATAAACAATAATCAATATATCAATGATACAAACAAATAACTATGAAAACACTTGACATCAACCCCTTGACATCAATCCTTTGACATTAATGACAACATAATACAACAATCTCCCCATTTGGCATTGATGGCAGCACCAACATTGATGTCAACACCAATCATTGATGGCAACACTTGGACATGGAAATTTTCATGCTCCCTTCGTGATCGTCGCTCCTCATCAATGTTCATCTCCCCACATCAATGTGACTATCTCCCCCCCTTTGACATCAATGGAAAAGGGTAGTTCTCTCCTTGGGGTTTCTCCCCTACTTGAACTCTGCTTGTGGGATGCTACCCCTATGTGGATTCCTTTGAGCTTCCTATGAATAATATCTCCCCCTTTGGACAAGGAATATCATTCTAATGCAATGTTGATGGAATGGATGCAAATCATATCTCCTCCTGGAATCATGCTGCTACAAAAAATCATGGGAAGAAGAATAACTCCCCCTGTGGGTATGTCTCCCCCTATATTCTCTGTAATATGAACAATATTCTACCACTACAATCTTATTTTGTTGCAAATGATACTGCTCAACTGAAACATAGATAAACTGCTCAAGAATGTTCTACTCTTCCTATGACGATCCTTAGACATGTCCATGCATCAAACTCATGCCATACCATACATAATGAAGAAAAATATATATCAACAATTAATAGAGAATCATGAACAAAACATCAACCATGTACATCATGTGTCATACTGTGTGGCAACCATGCACAATAACCATGTACATCAACCATGTACAACAATACCATACAATATACCATAAGATATCATCAATAGAGTGTATCAACCATATGCCATGAACATGTGCCAACTCTGTACCAAACATATGCCTCTACCAACATGCCAACCATGTGGCATAAAAAAGTGTCATATCACTCATGATATTCCTTTACCGTGAACCAAGTTCCACAACCATGTATCTCAACCATAAATATATCAACCAAGCATCTCAAATATATCATCACATATATCATGTACCAAAGAAAGTGCATCAACCATGCACCAAACCTAAACAAGATAAACCACAATAAATATATGTTCCCATACATGTATGCCATATCAACCATAAACCATGTGCCAATCATATTGCTAGCAAGTGCATCAACCAATGTACCAAGTATGTACCAATCATGCATCAACTATAGATTAAGCTATGAATCATCAATGATGTACAACAGAACCACCTCGTCAACTCACCAAATACATGTCTCAATATGTAGCTCAACGATATGCCAAATTCATTCACCAGGACATCCAATACATATGCCTCTAACAATACATCATACGTTATATAAATGGAGCTCACATATGTCCCAGCCATGTACCATGATAGATCTACGTCAAAAACCATTCACTACAAAAAGTACTAAGCAACCAATAGTACCTATAAACATGTACTAAGAGTGTCCCTAAATATATCAATTATATATCTCTAGATAACATCACATCATCGTGATATATCTCATAGACAAGGTGCCATAACATCACTAAGAACATAACCAACAATATACCTTATCTGGAATGCATCACTCCACACACAAAATTTTGTACCATGCATCCAATATGGATAAGCTTCAACATTCAACCATATTTCATCACCATACATACATAAAACACACATGCAATCATATAGTCATGAAAACCTACAACAAACCATGTCAGACCCTGCAAAACAGAGTTATAGCATCAAACCATATTGCTACTCATATATACACTCCTCTTTTTTAGGATTTTTCCATAGGTATGAAACCTATTCCATAGATATCTTGTGTATGTATGTGACCTTTCTATAGGTCACTTCGCATATGTACGCAAATTCTCCCACAGGAGCCCATGTATGCTTCAGAAAGAGTGAAGCTTTCTTAATTATTTGTTCCACCATTCATGTCTGGTTTTTCAGTCTTCTTCATCCACTTCTCAGAGTGTCCTAATTTCTTTGTACTTGTACTATGAGCTTCCATAGTTTCAAAATTTTCTTCCTTCCAAGTTGCTTATGCTCTTCTTTCCATGCTATATGAAGCACTCCTCATTCACCGTTTCCTTGAATTCCAACAATCCTGAGCTTTGTGGCCAAACCCACTGCAACTGTAACATCTCATGGTGTGACAATGAGCAACAATGTGTCCCACTTGATTAAATCTCCAACATATTAGGGTGTTATGAAACCTTCCAACATATTTCCTTGAATAATGTCTACAATCCAGCTTTGTGACCATATTCATTACATGAGAAGAAGTGACCATGAAAAACATTTTCTTACCTTTGCTTTTGATACAAGATCTTTTCATCGTGACTTATAAGGAATTGCATTAAATGAGAATAAATTAAAGTGAACCATTAAATAAGGGAAAACTTAGAAATGAAGAGATATAAGCATCATATCTGAACACAAGAACTTGATAATGAAGTTCATCCCTGGTTGACTACGTCTCTAGTTCCTTCTCTCAAATGGGTAAGATCTTTTATTAACTCAGCAAAAGAATATGGAAAATACATGAATATACCTCATTCTGAAATAAAGATGTATAAATAATTCTCATCTCAGAAAAAAAACATCACCATTGGATTCGTGGCGTCAAATTACCCAAAAATGACTGTCTCCATGTTCTGATCCGACTTGGGCACTCCCGGACCCAAGAGAAATCTTATCTCGGTTTCCATGCCCTCTGTACCTAAAATTATGACAACATCTATCTCGAAATCCATGTTGGATTGTATAGTACGTGTGTGTCCACCTTCCCCTCGTATTTGGATAAATACACATTTTTAAATAATAAAAGTGGCAGATGTACCAAGGCACACCCCTTGGTGCATTGGTTAGAGCGGAGTTTTAAAGGCTTTGTACTATTCGAAGGTTCTAGGGTCACTCCTGCTAGACTCCTTTTTTGGTAGTGGTTAACTGCAAGATACCAGATATAATGAATATGCAGAATAGAAATAAAATGCTAGAAATGGCAGAATAACAATAATATAACTAGCATAATCTCCACAATAACGCATAAATGATATAAGAACAACAACAAAAATAGCACTTTGATTCAGAAAGCAATGTTCACAGGCCTCTTCAAGGGGGAAACCTCTAGTTGAGAAACGCTCTATTACAATAATCTCCCAGATAGGGTTTTCATACCCTCGACCCTTATTTATACTAAATATGTCTATCAAGAGAAGCATCTAGAGGAAGATCCTTCTAGAAGCGGAAGATTCTATTAGGTCTTCTTACATCTGCCTTATTCTATTTTATTGAAAGGCCTTATTAATATTGACCTTTATTACATTTGAATATATTGATCTACCTATGTGCGGGTTAGGACCCTAACATGTCCGCCCCCTTAAAAACAACCTTGTCCTCAAGGCTTGAGATGTGGAAACTGTTGTAGAATGGTAGCTGGTTCCCAAGTGGGATCTGCTGGAGTCGTATCTTTCCACTGGACTAGCACTTCCTTGATGGTTCTTTGATGCAAGCGACGCTCACGCTGGTCCAAAACTTCTTCTGGCTGTAGCCAAATGGATCCCTCTTCAGCTAACTCTGAAAGGTTGGTTTGAATTTGGCACCTAGTTCCAATCACCTTCCTTAAGCATGAAACATGAAAAACAAGTTGTAGCTTCGACTGACTAGGAAAAGCTAACTGATATGCGACTTGTCCCACACACTTGAGAACTGTATAAGGACCATAAAATTTGGGCACTATCTTCTGACAATGCTCGGCCCTGAGGGAAGTTTGCTTGTATGGTTGCAGTCGCAGAAACACCAGATCCCCTTTTGCAAATTGACGTTCAGAGCGACATTGATCTTCTTGTTGCTTCATGTGATTTTGTGCCATGACCAAGTTCTCTTTAAGGGTATGAAGAATATCCTCTCGAACTCTAAGTGTTTGGTCAACCACCTGGACCTTTGAGGTACCTGGTAAGTATGAGAGAACCGAAGGTGGCTTCTTTCCATATACCGCTTCAAAAAGAGTCATGCGAGTAGCTGTATGGTAGGAAGTGCTGTACCACAATTCGGCTAGCGGTAACCATTGAGCCCACTGATGTTGTTTTTCAGAGGAAAGACACCTTATATATGTTTCCAAACACTTGTTGACAACTTCCGTTTGACCATTAGTCTGGGGATGATAAGTTGTGCTGAGATGCAATTGGGTGCCCTGTAGCTTAAACAGTTCTTGCCAAAATTCCTTGTGAAAGTTGGGTCACGATCAGAAACAACAGAGTACAGTATGCCATGAAGCTTGAAGGCCTAGTCCATGAAAATTTGAGCCACCGTGGATGCAGTAAATGGGTGTTGAAGAGTGCAGAAATGAGCATACATGGAAAGGCGATCCACAACCACCATTTTGACTGATTTATTACCTGATTTGGGTAAGCCGGTAATAAAGTCCATAGAGATATCTTTCCAAATAGCAGGTGGAATCGGAAGCGGTTGTAGTGTGCCTAGATATTTGACTATTTCTCCCTTGTTGTGTTGACACACCTCACATTCAGTGACAAAATTATGGATGTATTGTTTCATACCATCCCAGAAAAAAGAATGTTTGACCCTCTCATATGTTTTGGTGAACCCTGAGTGCCCCGCTGTGGGTGTAGCATGAAGCTTAGAAAGTACTGTGGATTTAAGATTTAATTGTTTACTTAAATACAAAAGGCCTTTGTATCAAAGCTCATACTGGAGCCAAGAGTACCCTGGGGGAGCCGGAGCCTTGGTATGCAATTGCTAGATCAGATGCAAAATTTTGGGATCTTGAAGCCATTCCTGACGCATAGCTTGGAGCTAATCAGGTACAATGAAGGAAAGAGAAAAAAGGGATCCTTCTTCTTCATATTTTTGGGACAGTGCATCTGCCACTACATTGTCTTTTCCCTTCTTGTAAATGATCTCATAATCATATCCAAAGAGCTTGGTCACCCATTTTTGTTGCTCCTGGGAGGAAATGCATTTTTCCAGAAAGTACTTAAGGCTTTGATGGTCGGTCTTAATTTGGAATCATTGCCCCAAGAGATAAGGGCACCACAGATCAACGACATGCAGAATAGTGAACATTTCCTTTTCATAAATGGGTTTGCCCAGATTCCTTTCAGACAGTTGCTTGCTGGTGAAGGCCAAAGGTCGACCCTCTTGCATAAGCACAACACTGATTCCTTTCCCTGAGGCATCACATTCCAACACAAAGGTATTTGTGAAATCAGGAAGGGCCAGAACCGGAGTGGTGCACATGGCCGTCTTCAAGGTTAGAAAATCTTGAGCAGTGGCTGGAGTCCAAGTGAAAGAGTTCTTTTTTAGGAGAGCAGTGAGAGGTGCTGCAATCTTTCCGTAGTTATTAACAAACTTGCGATAATACCCTGTTAAGCCCAGAAATCCACACAAAATTTTAAGAGTCTTTGGGTGCGTCCATTCTTGCATATCTTCAATCTTTTTCAGATCCACCCTGGCGCCATCCTTGCCAACCAAATGACCCAAGTATTCTACTTCTGAGGCACCAAAAGCACATTTAGACTATTTCAGGAAAAGTTGGTACTGAGAGAGGAGATGGAGAACTTGATCCACATGAGTAAGATGGTATGTCCAGGTTTTTCTATAGATGAGGATATCATCAAAGAAAACTAAGACAAAATGATGGAGAAAGGGATGGAAGACATGGTTCATGAGGCTTTGGAAGGTGGATGGGGCATTACACAAGCCAAAGGGCATGACCAAAAACTCATAGTGGCCCTCATGAGTGCGAAAGGTCATCTTGGTAATTTCTACCTCTTTCATATGTATTTGGTGATAGCTCGAGTGAAGATCAAGTTTAGTAAAGAATTGGGTGCCACTCAATTCACCCAGGAGGTCATTAATGACAAGAATGGGAAATTTGTCTTTAATGGTCAGTTTGTTGAGGGCATGGAAATCAAGATACATTCTCCAAGAACCTTCTCTCTTCAGGACCATGACTACAGGAGAAGAGTAAGGGCTCATACTAGGGAAGATAACGCCTACATTAAGGAGTTCCTGGACCATTTTCTCAATTTCATTTTTTTGTGAAAAGGGGTGGTGATATGGACATATATTGGGAGGAAGGCTTTTGGGTACAAGGGGAATGGAATGATCATGAACACCAAGGGAAGGACGGAGTCCTTGGGGAATGGAACATACCATTTGATGTTTAGAAAGGAGGGCATGGAGGTCATGCGGCACCAGGGGTGTCTCTATGGCGTGTATGGCATGGAGTTGGGCAATGACACTAGAATGACATTTTTTGAGCAGCTTTTCCATGCGATGGGAACTAATGACCTCAGGTGAAATAGAAGTGATGCCTTGGAATTTATATTGGTGGCCTTCCTGGTCAAATTGCATGGTTAATGCCTTAAAATTCATGAGAATGGGACCCAAATTTCTTAGCTAGTCTACACCCAACACAATGTCACAACCACCCATGTCGATAGCAAACATATGGGATTTTAGGTGGTAGTCACTAATTTGGAGATGCACATTTTCACAGTTCCCTCCACACTTCATGGAACCACCATTGGAAAACATGATTTGGAAATTGTTGACAGCATGGATGTAGCAATGAGTTTCTTAGGCAATGCGGTGATGAATAAAATTTTGGGTGCTTCTACTATCAACCAGAATGATGACCTTCCGATGCTTGATGTAATCGATTAACTTGAGGGTTTGGGGAGCGGATAAGCTAGTGAGAGCATTGAGGGAAATGACTAGTTCTACTTCGGGAGGGTCTAAGGGAGGGGTTATGTTAGTGACTTCAGGTGACTTAGACACAAGGGAAGTTTCAACATCCTCTTCTGAAATATCCTCAGAGATGGCCATAAAAAGCTTTTGTTCCTTACACTTGTGGCCTGGGAAATATTTATCATCGCAATTATAACAAAGCCCTTTGATTTGGCGTTCAACCATTTCAGCCCTGGTCAATTTTTGGATCTTTAATGGGGCAGAAGGAGTAGTGGGAGTGACGGGTTTAGGGTGAGGGATAAAGGAGGGTTTTTGGTTTTGAGAGGATACAACCTGTTGTGCTTCTTTAACTATTTTAGTAGCCTCCACCCAACTCGAGGGTCAATCCATGAGGACATGGGCCTAAATATCCTTCTTGAGGCCACTGATAAAACACTCTCGAAAGAAAGCATCAGTCATGGCCTATGTTCGAAAAGCCAGGTGCTCAAAGGAAGCTATGAAGTCTTCTACTGTGCTAGATTGTGTCAATTTTGTCAAACAACCCAAATGGTTGGTGTCCGTGTCAAAGCATTCATAAAGCTCAATCACAAATTGGGTCCAAGCAATATACCCTTGACAGGAAGTTTTTCTCCATTGCCTCATTGCCAACGTTCTTGATCTAGATGGAGAACACCATACCGGAGTTTGGCCAAGTCATTTATGATGCCTTATAAAGAGAAATAATGTTCCATTTGGGTTACCCAACCAGTGG
>JASDQU010010010.1:128938-145854 GCA_032191745.1 Picea mariana | reverse complement strand
GGAAAGAGATCTTGAAATTAGGATTTGTTGTGTGGTTGGGAAACCATGAGATCTTATTAGCTAACTAGTGTTTTTTTTATAGATTTGGCCTACGATCTGTCCTTGTGGATTCATAGCGTTGGCTTGTGGGTGACCCTTTGTTGAGAGTAAATGAACAAAAATGTCTATGGTTTGGAGGAACGTCCTTGGTCTGCAGCCAGTTGTTGAATGTTTTCTTGAAAAGATAAGTGTTCTTTGTTTTTTCTGTATAATGCATATTCTGTTGTGTATTTATTATTATCTCTAGAATTCATATTTATATTATGCATGCTTATTGGTTATTGTTGTGCATGACATATTTTTCATTTATTTTAGGATGTAGCATGGATCTTTATTAATGCATGTGAGTATTTCATGCCTATTTTCAAATTAATTATTATCATACTTCAAAATTGGTTTTGAAGCATGTTTTAAAGTAGCATGGTCATCCTGTGGGTGGTTGTGTATGTTACACTTTTGTTCAAGGTATACATCCATACAAACATAACATCATATTATAAAATATGCTTATAGCACACATCTTTATTCATCTTATTTCTAAAGTGAATTATTTCTCCTTTACCAACTCTAGAAATTTTTTCATCACTTTGATGCTCTTTCTGCTTGCGATCTACATGCTCCAACTTCCTGCATCCTTCTATTTCTTCACCTTCAATTCTTCAGAATCAAGAATGTTGTCTTAGACAATTTGATTCATATGTATTCCTTTAGATGATTACAAGACAATATAATTGTCTATACTATTATCTAAAGTCTTAGAAATATTTACAATGATATTCCTCTCACTGTACAACAATATGTATAGGTGCCTATATAGAAATATATCTTAACGAGATTCCTCTCATTCTAAAACAATATGTAACGATGGATATCTAGAAATATCTCTAACATGATTCCTCTAAATCTCAACATCATATAAGGTGGAAATATAGAAACTCTCTGAAAAAATCCCTCGCACTCATATAAGGTGGCAATATAGAAATTTTATAGAGAACTATCTTACAAAATCCCTCTCACTCTTATAATTTACAATGAGTGGCTTTCAAGCCTTCTAACAGAATTCAAGAGATAAACACATATGCATATTACATTTAGAAATATACACATTTACAATGAAAAATTTAGATGGTTTACTTATGGAATCATCCTTCCCATTGTATTGAGAGGAGTCTAGTAGTTTCCGACCTATGACAATGCCTCTGAAGTTGATGTTGAATCTAACATTGAATATGATGCAGAATATGATGCCAATCTAAGTAACCATTAGAACAAAGTATAGGTCTTCCCAGTAACTTGTATAATCTATCCTTGTGAATACCAAGCACTATTGTTGTGTCTGGAGTAGCTTCTCTTGAATACACAAGTACCTGGCCATTCTGAAATGCATCTGCATAGCCTTCATCCTCAAATGTTGAAACTAAGATTGGGTTTACCTTTAAGTCTAGAACATACAACATATGTTATATTCCGAGAAATCCTCCTGAATCGAAATGGAATCTTACATATCCATACCCTCTTATTGCTTGTCTGATGTTGGTTCCATATCCCACATAGAAATCTATGTCGGTTTATGAGAAATTGAAGAATATTAATCTCATCTCTGTCATGTGGTGAGATGCCTCATTGTCCACGAACCATTATTTGATTTCTTCATTTATCACTTTTCCAAGACCATCCATGAGGAAGTATTCTATCCCAAGTCTTTCAGTAAGACCATTAAATTTATCTACAGATGTTGCTTGTCTTCTTGCAAGTGTCTTTACATATTTCTGTTGGAAACACCGACCACACTAAGGGGGGGAGAATCAGTGTGAGTCTCTTTTTATGATTCTTACAAAAATTTAGTTATAAATCACCATTTACTCATTAGTTCCATTCACACTTAAATTCTTTCATACATAAATAATAAATAACTTTGAATCATCATAATAATGAACACAAAGAGAACCATATATATGTTTAATATTTTTGTATTATATGTTACATGAGACTACAATCTCAGGTTTTATCAGCACCAATTGAAAAGAGCACCAAATCTTAATTGCAAGACCCAACCTTCATATCTCAGCACCAAATGAGATGTGAGGAATCCAACCCTCAAGTACAAGACCCAACTTGTAGACAAAAAACAATCTTTCAAATTGTACCAATAGTCTATACCAATACAAGTGCATCAACCATGCACAACACAATCTATCACAACAACATGTCATCTCAACCTATCTCATCAATCTCATCATCCAAATATGATCTACTCACAAATATCAATCATCAAGTCAAATCTCAACCATATGCACAATATCACCAAGTTAACCAACAAGATACCTCTAGCAATACACCATACTCTCCATAAACCGAATACCATAAACCCTTACACAAGACCATGTGCCAAAACCATACCGTTAATATTATAGAAATCGTCAAGACCTATACCATACCATGCAACAATTGGAACAATTCCAATATGTAAATATAATGTGGTTATTGAACTGCCAACTTTTTGCAGTTGCATAATCTGTTGTCACGGTTATGTTGCCACAATTTTGCTATTGTTGTTTTGTTGCTGCAATTCTGCTACCATGGTTTTGCTACTAGGATTATGCTGTCGTGGTTTTTTTGTCATGATTTATTGTTGTTGTTCTGTTGCCGCTATTTTTTCCACGCTTTTTCTTTCATGATTTTTCTGTCGTGAATTTTATTATAAAAAATACCTTCCCAAATAAACTTTCACAAATGGATATTCAATATGCTCAAATATCATACACATAAGAGACCCTTTCTCTCTTATTTATACTTCTCCAAGTATATTCCTCTAGGGGTTATATTCTAACCAACTTACCCAACTTCCTTCTTTTGGGGCTAACCCACTTCTAACCACTTTGTCCACTTACAACCATTTTATCCACAAATAGTAAAATCTCCACTTCTAGTTGCAACTAATTTATTTTTTCTTGTTTTCTTGTTGCAACCATTTAACCATGACTAACCACTTTGATTAGTCAAATTCTTCTAGGAGATTCTATAATAATTTGACTTATTTGATCTTCTATGGGCTTCTAGATAACTCATGAGGGTTATCCAACTTCACATGGCCATAACTCTCTAACCATGAGCAGTTATGTGATGTTCCACATATCACCAAAAACGACATAACATAGATTATCCATATGGAATAGTTTCTCTTTCAAATTCATTGATCTTCATTATATTATTCCTCAATCAAACTTTGTTTCCCTAACCAAAATGTTGGGCTACTCAACTCCCTAACCTTTTGGACTTCCCAAAGCATCTTCTCGTGAGGGATTTCACCATAAAGGGACCACTTTGAGAACTTTATCCAAGAGTGTCTTTCCATGAGGTATTTCACCATAAGGGCACCACTTTGGAGTTTATCCATTTGGTTCTTCCTATCAATGATACAACTCCCTTTAATATCAACACATCATTACAACGCCACTTGTCATCAACCCTTTGACAACAATTACATCAATGACCATATAAACAATAATCAATATATCAATGATACAAACAAATAACTATGAAAACACTTGACATCAACCCCTTGACATCAATCCTTTGACATTAATGACAACATAATACAACAATCTCCCCATTTGGCATTGATGGCAGCACCAACATTGATGTCAACACCAATCATTGATGGCAACACTTGGACATGGAAATTTTCATGCTCCCTTCGTGATCGTCGCTCCTCATCAATGTTCATCTCCCCACATCAATGTGACTATCTCCCCCCCTTTGACATCAATGGAAAAGGGTAGTTCTCTCCTTGGGGTTTCTCCCCTACTTGAACTCTGCTTGTGGGATGCTACCCCTATGTGGATTCCTTTGAGCTTCCTATGAATAATATCTCCCCCTTTGGACAAGGAATATCATTCTAATGCAATGTTGATGGAATGGATGCAAATCATATCTCCTCCTGGAATCATGCTGCTACAAAAAATCATGGGAAGAAGAATAACTCCCCCTGTGGGTATGTCTCCCCCTATATTCTCTGTAATATGAACAATATTCTACCACTACAATCTTATTTTGTTGCAAATGATACTGCTCAACTGAAACATAGATAAACTGCTCAAGAATGTTCTACTCTTCCTATGACGATCCTTAGACATGTCCATGCATCAAACTCATGCCATACCATACATAATGAAGAAAAATATATATCAACAATTAATAGAGAATCATGAACAAAACATCAACCATGTACATCATGTGTCATACTGTGTGGCAACCATGCACAATAACCATGTACATCAACCATGTACAACAATACCATACAATATACCATAAGATATCATCAATAGAGTGTATCAACCATATGCCATGAACATGTGCCAACTCTGTACCAAACATATGCCTCTACCAACATGCCAACCATGTGGCATAAAAAAGTGTCATATCACTCATGATATTCCTTTACCGTGAACCAAGTTCCACAACCATGTATCTCAACCATAAATATATCAACCAAGCATCTCAAATATATCATCACATATATCATGTACCAAAGAAAGTGCATCAACCATGCACCAAACCTAAACAAGATAAACCACAATAAATATATGTTCCCATACATGTATGCCATATCAACCATAAACCATGTGCCAATCATATTGCTAGCAAGTGCATCAACCAATGTACCAAGTATGTACCAATCATGCATCAACTATAGATTAAGCTATGAATCATCAATGATGTACAACAGAACCACCTCGTCAACTCACCAAATACATGTCTCAATATGTAGCTCAACGATATGCCAAATTCATTCACCAGGACATCCAATACATATGCCTCTAACAATACATCATACGTTATATAAATGGAGCTCACATATGTCCCAGCCATGTACCATGATAGATCTACGTCAAAAACCATTCACTACAAAAAGTACTAAGCAACCAATAGTACCTATAAACATGTACTAAGAGTGTCCCTAAATATATCAATTATATATCTCTAGATAACATCACATCATCGTGATATATCTCATAGACAAGGTGCCATAACATCACTAAGAACATAACCAACAATATACCTTATCTGGAATGCATCACTCCACACACAAAATTTTGTACCATGCATCCAATATGGATAAGCTTCAACATTCAACCATATTTCATCACCATACATACATAAAACACACATGCAATCATATAGTCATGAAAACCTACAACAAACCATGTCAGACCCTGCAAAACAGAGTTATAGCATCAAACCATATTGCTACTCATATATACACTCCTCTTTTTTAGGATTTTTCCATAGGTATGAAACCTATTCCATAGATATCTTGTGTATGTATGTGACCTTTCTATAGGTCACTTCGCATATGTACGCAAATTCTCCCACAGGAGCCCATGTATGCTTCAGAAAGAGTGAATCTTTCTTAATTATTTGTTCCACCATTCATGTCTGGTTTTTCAGTCTTCTTCATCCACTTCTCAGAGTGTCCTAATTTCTTTGTACTTGTACTATGAGCTTCCATAGTTTCAAAATTTTCTTCCTTCCAAGTTGCATATGCTCTTCTTTCCATGCTATATGAAGCACTCCTCATTCACCGTTTCCTTGAATTCCAACAATCCTGAGCTTTGTGGCCAAACCCACTGCAACTGTAACATCTCATGGTGTGACAATGAGCAACAATGTGTCCCACTTGATTAAATCTCCAACATATTAGGGTGTTATGAAACCTTCCAACATATTTCCTTGAATAATGTCTACAATCCAGCTTTGTGACCATATTCATTACATGAGAAGAAGTGACCATGAAAAACATTTTCTTACCTTTGCTTTTGATACAAGATCTTTTCATCGTGACTTATAAGGAATTGCATTAAATGAGAATAAATTAAAGTGAACCATTAAATAAGGGAAAACTTAGAAATGAAGAGATATAAGCATCATATCTGAACACAAGAACTTGATAATGAAGTTCATCCCTGGTTGACTACGTCTCTAGTTCCTTCTCTCAAATGGGTAAGATCTTTTATTAACTCAGCAAAAGAATATGGAAAATACATGAATATACCTCATTCTGAAATAAAGATGTATAAATAATTCTCATCTCAGAAAAAAAACATCACCATTGGATTCGTGGCGTCAAATTACCCAAAAATGACTGTCTCCATGTTCTGATCCGACTTGGGCACTCCCGGACCCAAGAGAAATCTTATCTCGGTTTCCATGCCCTCTGTACCTAAAATTATGACAACATCTATCTCGAAATCCATGTTGGATTGTATAGTACGTGTGTGTCCACCTTCCCCTCGTATTTGGATAAATACACATTTTTAAATAATAAAAGTGGCAGATGTACCAAGGCACACCCCTTGGTGCATTGGTTAGAGCGGAGTTTTAAAGGCTTTGTACTATTCGAAGGTTCTAGGGTCACTCCTGCTAGACTCCTTTTTTGGTAGTGGTTAACTGCAAGATACCAGATATAATGAATATGCAGAATAGAAATAAAATGCTAGAAATGGCAGAATAACAATAATATAACTAGCATAATCTCCACAATAACGCATAAATGATATAAGAACAACAACAAAAATAGCACTTTGATTCAGAAAGCAATGTTCACAGGCCTCTTCAAGGGGGAAACCTCTAGTTGAGAAACGCTCTATTACAATAATCTCCCAGATAGGGTTTTCATACCCTCGACCCTTATTTATACTAAATATGTCTATCAAGAGAAGCATCTAGAGGAAGATCCTTCTAGAAGCGGAAGATTCTATTAGGTCTTCTTACATCTGCCTTATTCTATTTTATTGAAAGGCCTTATTAATATTGACCTTTATTACATTTGAATATATTGATCTACCTATGTGCGGGTTAGGACCCTAACATGTCCGCCCCCTTAAAAACAACCTTGTCCTCAAGGCTTGAGATGTGGAAACTGTTGTAGAATGGTAGCTGGTTCCCAAGTGGGATCTGCTGGAGTCGTATCTTTCCACTGGACTAGCACTTCCTTGATGGTTCTTTGATGCAAGCGACGCTCACGCTGGTCCAAAACTTCTTCTGGCTGTAGCCAAATGGATCCCTCTTCAGCTAACTCTGAAAGGTTGGTTTGAATTTGGCACCTAGTTCCAATCACCTTCCTTAAGCATGAAACATGAAAAACAAGTTGTAGCTTCGACTGACTAGGAAAAGCTAACTGATATGCGACTTGTCCCACACACTTGAGAACTGTATAAGGACCATAAAATTTGGGCACTATCTTCTGACAATGCTCGGCCCTGAGGGAAGTTTGCTTGTATGGTTGCAGTCGCAGAAACACCAGATCCCCTTTTGCAAATTGACGTTCAGAGCGACATTGATCTTCTTGTTGCTTCATGTGATTTTGTGCCATGACCAAGTTCTCTTTAAGGGTATGAAGAATATCCTCTCGAACTCTAAGTGTTTGGTCAACCACCTGGACCTTTGAGGTACCTGGTAAGTATGAGAGAACCGAAGGTGGCTTCTTTCCATATACCGCTTCAAAAAGAGTCATGCGAGTAGCTGTATGGTAGGAAGTGCTGTACCACAATTCGGCTAGCGGTAACCATTGAGCCCACTGATGTTGTTTTTCAGAGGAAAGACACCTTATATATGTTTCCAAACACTTGTTGACAACTTCCGTTTGACCATTAGTCTGGGGATGATAAGTTGTGCTGAGATGCAATTGGGTGCCCTGTAGCTTAAACAGTTCTTGCCAAAATTCCTTGTGAAAGTTGGGTCACGATCAGAAACAACAGAGTACAGTATGCCATGAAGCTTGAAGGCCTAGTCCATGAAAATTTGAGCCACCGTGGATGCAGTAAATGGGTGTTGAAGAGTGCAGAAATGAGCATACATGGAAAGGCGATCCACAACCACCATTTTGACTGATTTATTACCTGATTTGGGTAAGCCGGTAATAAAGTCCATAGAGATATCTTTCCAAATAGCAGGTGGAATCGGAAGCGGTTGTAGTGTGCCTAGATATTTGACTATTTCTCCCTTGTTGTGTTGACACACCTCACATTCAGTGACAAAATTATGGATGTATTGTTTCATACCATCCCAGAAAAAAGAATGTTTGACCCTCTCATATGTTTTGGTGAACCCTGAGTGCCCCGCTGTGGGTGTAGCATGAAGCTTAGAAAGTACTGTGGATTTAAGATTTAATTGTTTACTTAAATACAAAAGGCCTTTGTATCAAAGCTCATACTGGAGCCAAGAGTACCCTGGGGGAGCCGGAGCCTTGGTATGCAATTGCTAGATCAGATGCAAAATTTTGGGATCTTGAAGCCATTCCTGACGCATAGCTTGGAGCTAATCAGGTACAATGAAGGAAAGAGAAAAAAGGGATCCTTCTTCTTCATATTTTTGGGACAGTGCATCTGCCACTACATTGTCTTTTCCCTTCTTGTAAATGATCTCATAATCATATCCAAAGAGCTTGGTCACCCATTTTTGTTGCTCCTGGGAGGAAATGCATTTTTCCAGAAAGTACTTAAGGCTTTGATGGTCGGTCTTAATTTGGAATCATTGCCCCAAGAGATAAGGGCACCACAGATCAACGACATGCAGAATAGTGAACATTTCCTTTTCATAAATGGGTTTGCCCAGATTCCTTTCAGACAGTTGCTTGCTGGTGAAGGCCAAAGGTCGACCCTCTTGCATAAGCACAACACTGATTCCTTTCCCTGAGGCATCACATTCCAACACAAAGGTATTTGTGAAATCAGGAAGGGCCAGAACCGGAGTGGTGCACATGGCCGTCTTCAAGGTTAGAAAATCTTGAGCAGTGGCTGGAGTCCAAGTGAAAGAGTTCTTTTTTAGGAGAGCAGTGAGAGGTGCTGCAATCTTTCCGTAGTTATTAACAAACTTGCGATAATACCCTGTTAAGCCCAGAAATCCACACAAAATTTTAAGAGTCTTTGGGTGCGTCCATTCTTGCATATCTTCAATCTTTTTCAGATCCACCCTGGCGCCATCCTTGCCAACCAAATGACCCAAGTATTCTACTTCTGAGGCACCAAAAGCACATTTAGACTATTTCAGGAAAAGTTGGTACTGAGAGAGGAGATGGAGAACTTGATCCACATGAGTAAGATGGTATGTCCAGGTTTTTCTATAGATGAGGATATCATCAAAGAAAACTAAGACAAAATGATGGAGAAAGGGATGGAAGACATGGTTCATGAGGCTTTGGAAGGTGGATGGGGCATTACACAAGCCAAAGGGCATGACCAAAAACTCATAGTGGCCCTCATGAGTGCGAAAGGTCATCTTGGTAATTTCTACCTCTTTCATATGTATTTGGTGATAGCTCGAGTGAAGATCAAGTTTAGTAAAGAATTGGGTGCCACTCAATTCACCCAGGAGGTCATTAATGACAAGAATGGGAAATTTGTCTTTAATGGTCAGTTTGTTGAGGGCATGGAAATCAAGATACATTCTCCAAGAACCTTCTCTCTTCAGGACCATGACTACAGGAGAAGAGTAAGGGCTCATACTAGGGAAGATAACGCCTACATTAAGGAGTTCCTGGACCATTTTCTCAATTTCATTTTTTTGTGAAAAGGGGTGGTGATATGGACATATATTGGGAGGAAGGCTTTTGGGTACAAGGGGAATGGAATGATCATGAACACCAAGGGAAGGACGGAGTCCTTGGGGAATGGAACATACCATTTGATGTTTAGAAAGGAGGGCATGGAGGTCATGCGGCACCAGGGGTGTCTCTATGGCGTGTATGGCATGGAGTTGGGCAATGACACTAGAATGACATTTTTTGAGCAGCTTTTCCATGCGATGGGAACTAATGACCTCAGGTGAAATAGAAGTGATGCCTTGGAATTTATATTGGTGGCCTTCCTGGTCAAATTGCATGGTTAATGCCTTAAAATTCATGAGAATGGGACCCAAATTTCTTAGCTAGTCTACACCCAACACAATGTCACAACCACCCATGTCGATAGCAAACATATGGGATTTTAGGTGGTAGTCACTAATTTGGAGATGCACATTTTCACAGTTCCCTCCACACTTCATGGAACCACCATTGGAAAACATGATTTGGAAATTGTTGACAGCATGGATGTAGCAATGAGTTTCTTAGGCAATGCGGTGATGAATAAAATTTTGGGTGCTTCTACTATCAACCAGAATGATGACCTTCCGATGCTTGATGTAATCGATTAACTTGAGGGTTTGGGGAGCGGATAAGCTAGTGAGAGCATTGAGGGAAATGACTAGTTCTACTTCGGGAGGGTCTAAGGGAGGGGTTATGTTAGTGACTTCAGGTGACTTAGACACAAGGGAAGTTTCAACATCCTCTTCTGAAATATCCTCAGAGATGGCCATAAAAAGCTTTTGTTCCTTACACTTGTGGCCTGGGAAATATTTATCATCGCAATTATAACAAAGCCCTTTGATTTGGCGTTCAACCATTTCAGCCCTGGTCAATTTTTGGATCTTTAATGGGGCAGAAGGAGTAGTGGGAGTGACGGGTTTAGGGTGAGGGATAAAGGAGGGTTTTTGGTTTTGAGAGGATACAACCTGTTGTGCTTCTTTAACTATTTTAGTAGCCTCCACCCAACTCGAGGGTCAATCCATGAGGACATGGGCCTAAATATCCTTCTTGAGGCCACTGATAAAACACTCTCGAAAGAAAGCATCAGTCATGGCCTATGTTCGAAAAGCCAGGTGCTCAAAGGAAGCTATGAAGTCTTCTACTGTGCTAGATTGTGTCAATTTTGTCAAACAACCCAAATGGTTGGTGTCCGTGTCAAAGCATTCATAAAGCTCAATCACAAATTGGGTCCAAGCAATATACCCTTGACAGGAAGTTTTTCTCCATTGCCTCATTGCCAACGTTCTTGATCTAGATGGAGAACACCATACCGGAGTTTGGCCAAGTCATTTATGATGCCTTATAAAGAGAAATAATGTTCCATTTGGGTTACCCAACCAGTGGGGTCTGAGCCATCAAATTTGGTCACATCCACCCATGGAAGGCGTAGGTCACATTGAAAGTGATGGGGCTAAAAGGTATGGGAATGGGAGTAATGTTCGCCTTTGGTCTTTGGAGGTGATTCAAAGAAAGGGTCATGTGTAGGGATCTTCA
Source organism: Picea mariana (assembly GCA_032191745.1). Lineage (NCBI taxonomy): Eukaryota > Viridiplantae > Streptophyta > Pinopsida > Pinales > Pinaceae > Picea > Picea mariana. Next base: position 134,696 of record JASDQU010010010.1, on the reverse strand, counting down.
GTTTGGTGTAGAGTGATGCAAAGACAGATTCAATCTAGGTGGTCAGTTCTTGTTTGACTTCCTCCATTGAGGACTGCATGGTTGTATTGATGGATGAATCGATGGAGGCAATAGTAGCACTGAGTTGTTTCACTTCTTTTTGGGTCTCGAGGAAACCAGATTGCAAGGTGTTGAAGCGAGTTTCCAGATCTTGGCTACGGGTATGGGCCATTAGGATGGGTGAACTGAAAAGGGGTGGGCGAGGTCAAAAATTTTTCCGAAAAATGATATGGATGAATGTGATAAGGGCGAAGAGATGAATCCAATGGAATAGGTCTCAAATAATGGTGAAAAATTTTCCAGACTTTTTTTTTTACACCTGCAGAGTTATACTTTGGTCTGAAGAATACTGCAATGTTGAAATCCCCAAATGCTTAACTAGAAAGAAATGTGTATTTACTTGGCAACCCGAACATAATTGCACGACAATAGATCTAGTTTGTTTTAATTTGTTTATGTTTATGTCCCCCAAGGGTTAGGTATTCAAAGGTTCTACAGAAAAGGGTTTTCCCTGTTCTATAGCTCTCTGATATACGTGCGGGTTCCAATAGTAGTACTTGGCCCAATATCTTAGGGCACTAACTAAGGAGGATAGACCATACCCTTAGCCGTACTACCCGACTACCCAGGTAGTAGAGAGTATCTTCCTGAGTGTTGTTCTCGGTGACACTATAGCAGTCCAATAGCTGATAGGTTTATCTAAAGAGGGATTCAAGAAATCTAGGCTGATCCATACACAGGTGTTGTCTGATGCACTACCACTCGAAGGGGTACCAAAAGGGGTTACAAGGGTGGCCAACAGATGTGCGCTTAAGAACCACTTGTCTTTCCTGCGTGTATGAATCCCTCAACCGTGGGTTTATGTGCGTAATGAAAAATCTCTATGGCTTAAATACGCTGGAATATGTCTCTACCCTGAAAAAAAAAAAATCCCCCAATTTCTGCCAAGGAAAGTGCTCTGATACCACTTGCAAGATACCAGATATAATGAATATGAAGAACAGAAATAAAATGCTAGAAATGACAGAATAATAGTAATATAACCAGCATAATCTCCACAATAACACATAAATGATATAAGAACAACAACATAAATAACACTTTGATTCAAAAAGAAATGTTCACGGGCCTCTTCGAGGGGGAAACCTCCAGTCAAGCAGTGCTCTATTACAATAATCTCCCAGCTAGGGTTTTCATACCCTCAACCCTTATTTATACTAAATATGTCTATCAAGAGAAGCATCTAGAGGAAGATCCTTCTAGAAGAGAAAGCTTCTATTAGGTCTTCTTACATCTGCCTTATTCTATTTTATTGAAAGGCCTTATTAATATTGACCTTTATTACATCTGAATATATTGATCTACCTATGTGCGGGTTAGGACCCTAACATTAACATATATATTTATCCATTTGTTGAACCTCCACTATGTTTAGTGGCCAGTTATTAACTCCACTAACGACTGTATATATTTGGCGTGGTCTGCCAGATTTTGAGGACCCGCCATTTTTTTTAAATCATTCACGGGCTAACATTGGGCATTATCAGGATTCCATGTGTCACCCCATGATTGGGCCACGTGGTACCTTCTTATATGCATACTCATATGTTGATGTGGCTTGCCCTGTCACTGCCATACTGACACGTGGAACTCCCTGGGTGCTGGGTGGTGCCATGTGGCATCTCCTAGGGGTGCCATGTGGCACTTTTCGATTGGTCCATATGGACGCATGAAAAGTCAACTGGTGCGTGACACATGGCATCCTGTGGTTCTACCACATGGCATGTTGACATAATCATCCTCTGATGATGTCTCCCTGCCATGTCAGCTATTGATGTCAGTAGTATGAACGATGAGGTGTCCCCTGATGACTGGTCCTAGTTGATTGCATCTTTGAACTCAAATATATTTCAAATTGTAACTCCGTTTTATGAGCCGTTTGCATCGTTAGAAATATGAGACACACTCTTCATGATAATTTAGTTTTCACTGAGTTTTGGGAACTTTGAATTTTTTCCCTTTCTTTGTCTACTAAACCCATTCTGAGCATTTTGAGATGCCTCTTGGAGTTCTGAGTTATTCTTAGCCTTCCCACTGAGAGAGTTTTGGACCACCAAAATCTTTCATCAGTCAACTGGTAAGTGAGGGAAGAGTTCCCTCACTTTTTCCTTCTTGATCCACTTTGATTTAGTTGGATGGGTTCCCTTTAAGATTAATTGAAGCTAATCAACACCACCCTTGCATGAATTCCTCATCCTCCTGTCTAGGATGATATCTTCCTGTAGCTCATCCAAGTACTCAAGTGCAAACTCATCAATTGATGGAATTGAAACTTCCTCGTCTTGATCCATGATCACGGGAGTCTCAAAACATTTCAAGTTCTCAACATTCACAACTAAGTAAATTTGCATATAAGGTGAAATATCCAAACAAAAAGCATTGGTACCATTTTTCTATAATATAGTGAAGGGTCCATAATGAATGGGCTTGATTTTCTTGCCTTCACCCTTCAATCTCTCCTTGCTGATGTGAATCCATACCCGGTATCCAACCTGGAACTAATGATCAACCCTGTGCTTGTCGTGATGAGATTTATACTTTGCTTGACTCTTCTCCAACTGTTTCCTGATTGCCTGGTGTATCTATTGAATCCTCTTAATGAACTTGATGGCTTTGTCCTTTGTTCAATATTCATTTACATCGACATATCTCCCATACATCAAGTCCAAAGGAACCTTCGGTAAGAACCCAAAACTTATCTCAAAAGGTGAACTGTGAGTGGAGGAATGTAATGATCAGTTGTATGCATGTTGTACATATGGTATCTATTCATCCCATACCTTGGGACACTTGCTACAGTAGCCTCAAAGCAAAGGTACCACTATTCGGTTTACCATGTCTATCTGTCCGTCAGTCTGTGGATGGAAAGCAACACTCCTCTTCAATTTGGTGTCCATCATCTTCCATAATCTAGTCCAAAATTCCCCAAGGAATCAATTATCTCAATCTGAGATGATAGATGTGGGTAATCCAAAGTGAACCCAAACATGTTGAAAGAAGAGATTAGTAGTCTCCTCAACAATGATCTTCTTCTTACAAGGCATCAAGATACACATATTGTTGAACCTATCCACTACAACATACAAATAATCATGAACCCCTTTGGTCATGGGTAAACCCCCTACAAAATACATGGATATACTCTCCCATGGATGGGATGGAACAGGAAGTGGTGAGTATAGCCCTGGTTTTCTATTGGTGGGATTACAAGTAGAACACATCACACACCCCTTTACATATTTAGTTACAATTTCTTTCATTTGAGTCTAGTAACAAAACCTATGTAGATGAGCTATACTTTTTCCTACTCCAAAATGCCCAGACACAAGAGAAGTATGAGCTTCTCATATTACATGGACTCGTTCACTTGTAGGAATACATAGCTTTCCAAGATGGTAAATTAACTTTCCCTGCAGACAATAGTTCTCTACCTGTGCACCAAGGGTTAGCTTCGTATATACTTATTTAAATCTTCATCGATGGCATATTGTTCTATATATATATATATATATATATATATATATATATATCATGAGATAAAGAAGCATTCTTCAAAATAATATAAGCAGCAATAGGAGGTCTAGAAAGCATATCAACTACCTTGTTACTTGTACCCTTCTTATAATTGATTACCAAGTGAAATTGTTGTAGAAAATCCATCCACCTGTACTGTCAAGATTGTTGTAATTTGGTCTATGCTTGAAGATACTGTAGGGGTTGGTGATCTGTATGTATAATGGTTTCCTTCCCTGACAAGTAGTGATTCCATTTCTTTACACTATGGACTAATGCATACAACTCTTTATCATATGTAGGATAGTTAACAACAACTTGGTTAAAAGTTTCAGAGTGGTAACAGATAGGGTTATGATATTGCATTAGTACTGCACCCATTGTGTATCTGCTAGCATATGTCTCTATCTCAAAAGACTGTTGAATATTCAACAGTGATAATACTGGTGCGATACTGATCTTCGCTTTCAAAGTTTCAAAAGATTTTTGTTGTTTTCCTTCCCACTGAAAAGTGTTCCTCATACTAGTTAAGGAATGAAGAGGAGCTGCTATGAAGGAGAAGTTGGGAAAGAATCTCCTGCAATACTGGACTACACCTAAGAATCTTCAAACTTCGGTTACACTTTTTGGCTCAGGCCAATTTACAATTACATCAATTTTGGAAGGGTCAATTTTCAATTGTCCTCCTCCCACAATATGACCTATGTATACAAGTGTAGTCTTGCCAAATTGACATTTAGAAAAATTTACATACAACTTCTCGCTTTGCAAAGTATCCAATACTTGTTTTACATGCCTCACATGCTCATCCCATGTCTCACTAAAAACAATAATGTTGTCTAAATATACAATCACAAAGTCATCTATGAAAATCCTGAATACATCTTTCATCACACGCATGAAAGTTGTCGGAGCATTACAAATCACAAGTGGCATAACCAACCACTCAAACAATCCTTGTTTGGTTTTAAAGGCAATTTTCCATGCATCCTATTCTAGGGCTCTGATTTGATGATATCCATTGTGCAAATCCAACTTAGTGAAATAGACAACATTGTTTAATTGATCAAGTAAATCATTTATGCGAGGAAGAGGGTATCAATTTTTCACTGTGATTTTATTTAAGGCCCTGTAATCGACACACATTCTCCATGTGCCATCTTTTTTTTGGCACCATCGTGATTGTAGAACCACAAGGAGATGAACTGGACCTGATGACCCCTTGATCCAATAATCCCTATACCTTCTTCTTGATCTCTGTCATCTCCATAACTGACATCTTGTACATGCCCACATTAGGCAAAGGAGAATCCTTCTAAAGATGTATCTCATGTTGGATTTCCTTTTTAGGAGGTAATCCATCTGGTTCCTAAAAAATATCATGGTAATTAGAAACAATATCAATTAATTCATTTTTATGAGAAGGATCACACCCTTGGAAAGTGTAGGAAGTCCCGACATCTTTCTCTCTGATGACTATGAGTACATATCTTGTATTAGTGTTTATGAGTCTTTTCATTTGCCCTACACTAACAAGTGTTGTATTTACCCTCATGTTGTGAGCTCTAACAATATATTCCACTCCTCCCTTAGTAAGATGGTATTTTTTCTCATGTCAAAAGAAGGCTGCTTTTATATCATAAATATAAGGACTTCCCAACACTATGCCACATATATCAAGTGGTACAACATCCAAATAAACTTCATCAATCAATTTTGAAGCAATAGAAAATATTACCCTACATTGTTTGGTGACATTAAGTTTGGCTTTGTCACATACCCAACCAAGAGGATAAGGTTTCAGATGTGGTTTCATTTCAAGACACATTTTCTTAACAAGTTCTTCAGATATTAAGTTTATTTGGGAACCTAGATCAAATAATGTATCTATCTTAGTATGTTTAGATACAACTCTTATGTGAAATAACTCATTCCTCTTCCATTCATCAACATGAGATTCATCATTGGAACTTGTTGGCAGCCAACCCAATTTTTTTTCGATTACTCTCGAAAGCTGCCTACACCCCTTGCGGTATCATGACAAATCATTGTCGCATTGTGTTAATGGACATGTTTCTCGTTTTCTTCAACCATTACAATTCAATTTCGACTCAGTTTTCACAATTGCAAATGTGAAAACGCCTAT
>JASDQU010010010.1:116377-128904 GCA_032191745.1 Picea mariana | reverse complement strand
TCCAGATCTTAGCTATGGGTATGGTCCATGAGGATTGGTGAACTGAAAAGGGGTGGGTGGGGTCAAATTTTTTTCCGAAAAATGATATGGATGAATGTGATAAGGGTAGAGAGATGAATCCAATGGAATAGGTCTCAAATAATGGTGAAAAAATTTCCATACTTTTTTTTTTAACACCTGCGGAGTTATACTTCAGTTTGAAGAATACTGCGGTGATGAAATCCCCAAATGCTTAACCAAAAATAAATGTGTATTTACTTGGCAACCTGAACACAGTTGCATGACAATAGATCTGGTCTGTTTTAATTTGTTTATGTTTATGTTCCCCAAGGGTTAGGTATTCAAGGGTTCTCCAGACAAGGGTTTGCCCTGTGCTATAGCTCTCTAATATATGTGCAAGGTCCAACAGTAGTACTCGACCCAATATCTAATGGCACTAACTAAGAAGGATAGATTGTACCCTTAGACGTACTACCCGACTAACCAGGTACTAGAGAGTATCTTCCTGAGTGATGTTCTCGGTGACACTATAGCAGTCTAGCGACCGATAGGTTTATCTAAAGAGGCCTTCAGGAAATCTATGCCGATCCATACACAGGTGCTGTCTGATGCGCTAGCACTCGAAGAGGTACCAACAGGGGTTACAAGGGTGGCCAACAGATGTGCGCTTAAGAACCACTTCTATTTCCTATGTGTATGAATCCCTCAACTGTGGGTTTATGTGCATAGTGATAGATCTATGTGGCTTAAAGACGCCAGAATACATCTCTACCCTGAAAAAAAATTCCCACAATTTCTGCCAAGGAAAGTGCTCTGATACCACTTGCAAGATACCAGATATAATAAATATGAAGAACATAAATAAAATGCTAGAAATGGAAGAATAACAATAATATATCCAACATAATCTCCACAATAACATAGAAATGATATAAGAACAATAACATAAATAACACTTTGATTCAGAAAGCAATGTTCACAGGCCTCTTCGAGGGGGAAACCTCCAATCGAGAAACACTCTGTTACAATAATCTCCAAGCTAGGGTTTTCATACTCGTGACCCTTATTTATACTAAATATGTCTATCAAGAGAAGCATCTAGAGGAATATCCTTCTAGAAGCGGAAGCTTCTATTAGGTCTTCTTACATTCGCCTTATTCTATTTTATTGAAAGGCATTATTAATATTGACCTTTATTACATCCAAATATATTGATCTACCTATGTGCGGGTTAGGACCCTAACAGAGTCAGAGAAGAGAAGGGGTTGGAGCCAGAGAATTGAGTGGTTGTATCCACCTTCATATTGGAGATGGAGAACATAGGGGGTTGGAGCCTCCTTCTGGTTGGAGCTAGAGAATTGGGTGGTTGTAGCCACCTTTTGGTTGGAGCCAGAGAAAACAGGGGGTTGGAGCCTCCTTCTAGTTGGAACCAAAGAATTGGAAGTTGGTGCTTCCTTGAATGCAATTCTTAAATACATATAAGAAACACATTCTGTGGTTTTCTCACACATTGGGTTTACACGTAAAATAATGGTGTACTGTGCATTGTGTGGATGTGTCTATTATTGTTTATTATGCACTGATGGATGTTAATGTTATATGATGAAATAACATATTACTGATGAATTGATGAACATTTTTGAATAAGTTAAAGGAATATACATTGTGGTTAAAAGGATTAATAAGTGGTATAAATTGCTCATTATTGATTCACCCCCCTCTCTTAGTAATCCAACAAAAAACCTATGTTAGTTTTTCCAAGCTTTGAAAATTTATTTTAAGTTGAGACTAATGCTAGTGGGAATGCAATAGGAGTTGTCTTGAGTCAGGAGCAAAGACCAATTGCATATTTTAATGAGAAATTGTAACATCCCAAGACCAAGCCCCAGTTGTAATTGTGAATGTAAATATGTTTTGTAGGCTGGTGAGCCAAGTGATTATAAACCAGGAGGCTTATGTGATGATTAGGTCGGAGATCCTAGATGCTAAAGGCCAAAGATCTTGTTTTTGTATATGTAAATACTCATATCATTAATATAAATACATCATTGCATGTAGACCGACCATGATGAAAGAGAATGGGGAACTAAGCTCCATTAGGTAGGGTGAGGGAAGGGGCTAAGTGTCTAGGATTACGGGATAAGCTAAAGGGATTACCTCTAAAGGAATAATATTATATTATTATTTCCTAAAGGCTAAGGTTGGACATAATACGTGTTGTGCTAAGTTTCTGGGGAAAAGGGAACGAGTGTTGAGTGGAGCTCATGCAGCTTCAAAAAGACATGTGTCAACCTGAGCGCATGCAACTTATAGATGGGAAAACCATCTCGTTGGGGGCTTCGTTCGACACTCTCACATCTCTCCCCATGCTCGTGTTCCCTCGCCACTCTTTCCATTTGGGGGGATTCTCGCCATTCTCTAGAAGTCTTCCATCTTACCCAATTCACCCACTGACTCACGTACTGAGCCATCATCTCCATCGTCGACCTCTACATCATTCGTTCACCTCTTAAACTAGTAAACCAATGAAGTTGACCCATGTTTTCCTGTGAAGCACAACGCACATGTACTTTTCCTGAGCCCATGATGTGTCTTAACGGTTGGTTGTTTTTGCCAACAAAGTTCCTTGGCTGAGCATGGCTTGTTGCCATCTTCTGTGTCCTTACCCGGTTTCGGTTTCTTCCATTACCTGTGCATTAGCGAAATGATGTTGTTGTAATTCTAAGGAGATGTATTGAAGAAGCAGGTTGTCAGGCCTGTGAGCAACTCTCTCCATGTGAGAGAGTTTGCCAGGAAAGAAGAAGCATGTTGTTAGGCATGTGAGCAACTCTCTCCAGGTGAGAGAGGTTGTTGGGAAAGTGATTTCCCCTGGAGGGATCCCACCAGAAGCTATAGTGCTCTGAGAATTCATGTCCAGCCTATTGCTGAAGCCCTAGAAGGGAAGTGGGGAATCCGAAGGACAATTGAGCAGAGAAGGGGCACACTTCCTGAGGTGGGACATGCATGTGGGAATGAGAGGCTGTAGGCTGTGTGTATAAGTTGGCTCCTAGGAGGGAATCCTTCTCGATTGACTGTGTAGCATTCCATTGTCTCAGCCTAGCCTAGGAATCCCTTACCCGGGTGGAGTTTAGTTCGAGCTCGGGGGTGACCCAGTACTGAGAGTGATGAGCAGCGTGGTCTATGGCTGGGAGGTTCATGGAAGGTCTGCACATAGTTGGTGGTCTTCTCTAAAAATATAAGTACCATTTATGTGTTCATTTACTTGCTTTGTATTTGTACATGTTTTATAATTATGAATTTAGCCTGTATATGCTGTAAATATAGGCTTTACAGTTATTTCCACATTTATTTGTATATTAGCATAATGTAATTGTCTGTTAAGTTATATATGTACGATGTTCTGCAAGAGTTTCTGTGTTCCATAGATGAATAGGTCTATGGCTGGGTATGATACTTTTTGGGTTATCCGAAGCTCAATAAGAATGTGTTTTTCAGTAGCATGACCCAACTTGAGTGGTTGGGTATGCCATAGTGTGGTATCAGAGCAAGAAAACAATGATAAGTTCTTTTGGGTAGCGTTACTCGACAGGGGTTGGTGGTCGAGAATGTTACAAAATGGTATCAGAGCTAAGAGAGGTGTCCAGGAAGTGACGTTGCTTGACCTCTTGGTGGCTGGGGATGTTACAAAATGGTATCAGAGCCATGGTTTCAACACTGATCCTGGATGGGCCATGTTAGTGGAAGTTGGAGCAAAAGTTTTGGAAAAGAATTGTGTCGAAATGGACAAAACCCAAGTTCAGATCCCATGGTTTCTACCCAGAATCTGGATGGGATACGAACGAGAAATTCAACATAGAAAGTCGAGAGAATTTTGAGGTATAGAGTGCCAGAAGAGCGTTGAAATAATACTTGGACTGTGTTCGGAAACCCAGGAGGTGTAAAAAGTTCAATAAATGGCCACAGAGAAAGAAATCACAACATTTGTGGTGTTGGGCCATTATATTTGGGCGAGAGAAAGATAAGCCGTCAGATCAAGCGAAGATTAAGTCACGACCGTCAGATCTCATTGAAGGTAGATCGACAGTGGGAAGCCATTGCGGAGAACGGGAAGGGAACTAAAGAATGAGAAAGTTGATACTCCACAATCCCTCAAGATCATTGATCTTTCTCGATCCACATATCAACGATGGATATCAATCCCACTATGAACGAGCATCTTTGCATTGCGGAGGTCGGGAAGAAAATTAAAGCATGAACAAGTTGAGTTTCCGCAATCACTCTTGGCCATTGATCTTAAAGGTCCATTAAATCATGATTGTTGATATTGCAAAGTGAGATAAGAGCCCAAAGGTTAAGCCGAGGTCACATCTCTCGGTCACATGTAGAGAAGACAGAGCAAACTTCATGCAATTCCTATTCGTCGATCCAAGAAAGGAATGTGTGTCGACAATTTAGCTTGTTTGAGAATTTGACGTTCAGGAGAAATGGAGTGTGATGATGTTCAAACTCCTGAAGTCCCAAAGTCTGGAGTTCATCCAGACCGTTCATCAAAAGGGACAGGTGTCGGTAGATCGGCTTGTTCGGGAATACGACATTCGGGAGAAACAAGGTGTGAATAGAGTGGAAACTCCCAAAGTCTTGAAGCCTAAAGCTCTGAAGTCCCGAAGTCCAGAGACAATCCAGACTGTTTGTCGAAGGAGACGCGTGTCAGAAGATCGACTTGTTCAGGAATTTGGAGTTCGGGAGAAACAAGGGTTTGCTAAGGTGAAATCTCCCAAAGCCCGAAGTCTCGAAGTGACGTGGCATGATGAAATCACCCACGATGACATGGACTTCCTTAGTCTTGCCACATGTTAGTCAGAATGGTACTTTTGACGAACCTTGTTGGACCAAAAGAAATCCGACATGTGGGGCCACGTGCCACCAACTTAATTGTTGAAAACTATACCATGTGGGCCCCAGAAGGGAAAGTAGATCGAAAATTCAAAGTTTGGGAGATATGAGAAATGCTAAGGTAAAATATTTTGAAGTCTCGAAGTCCTGAAGTGACGTGGTCGTGATGATGTCAACAAGGATGACACAAACACATAGGATTTGTGCCACATGTTAGTGAGTTAAGAACCTGTAGAGGATAACCACTTCGGAGAAAAGTGGGGTTGCGTGAGTTGAGAACTCCCAAAGGCCAGAGCAACGGAGTTCCGAAGTTAATAACAATCGTAAGATCTGGGAGTTGGAGAGGGGGACTGCTAGATCAACATCTGATTAAGACCTGATCGTCGTATTATCACAAGTAAGATCTACGGTGGAGATAAGTTTTGGATATTGGGGGAAGAAATAACATCCGTGCGGATTTAACCTCTGCAGTCCTCCTAGACCGTATATCTATAGATTCAGCAAGATCAATGGTCGTCATCAATTCCACTACAAGCGAGCAATTTCTATTGCAGAACTCGGGAAAGGAGATAAATTTCATGCTAGTTGGGGCTCTGCAATCACCCCTGATCGTATATATCCATGCCAGTTCAAGAATGACCGTCGATCCTTGATAGGAGGTTAGCGCCTGAAGAATTGAGCGAGGTCATAGCCTCGATCACCTGGGTCGGAGTTATAGGTCCTTTGGGAATATGAGAAGAACTAGGTTCAACACCTCTGTATTGAAACTATGGTTACGCAGATATTCGATCCTGTTAGTGATCGGATATGAGAGCTAAGACGATCCTTGGCACCCTGATTTCAGGGTTTACAATGCAGTTATAGAAAAAGAATGCATATAAGGCTTTAGGATGGGAGGTCCTACATCAACAACTTTATGCTCAGGAATCCAAATTAAGTAAGGAAGCAATCATGGGAAAGGTCTTGGAAAGAGGATTCCAGGTATTCATCCATAATTAAGGATTGAGCAGCTTAGATCATAGGAAGTCATAAAGAAGATTGCATGTCACCATAAAAGAAAAATTGTGCCTATCCTACCAAAATGATATATTGTGGTTCTAGCTAACAAATTTTGATGTATGCTTTTTTTCAGATGTAATGATTACATTTAAAATAGAAAACAAATGCTAGAGATGTCTACAAATCGAAGAAAGAAGGACAAAGACAACTCTTCACTTTACATTTAAGATCTTTAAGAAATTATTGGATCAGATGTTGGGTCCAATAAGCAACATGGAAAACCAGAGTAAAATTCTGGTTCAGGGAAGACTTGTTCTATACAGATTGATATATATATCAAAATTCTAGTATTTTGATAAAGAAAGATGAAATGTATGCATGGATAAAGTGACAACATCTCCAAAGTTCATTCCTATAGTTTGGAGATAGCAACCCCATTATTTCTTTCAAAATGTGCAGTGGAAGCATGGTATGAAGGTCATCAAAGGTGACATGTTGGAAGTTGAATATGCATGTTAGAAGGAAATCAAATAGGTTATGACATGAGAAAGTAATAATTCATCAAGAAAATCCAAGTGCAGATATGCTCAGTCATGGAAAGGATAAATCAAGGACCTCAAGAAGGAAGTTGGTGTTAACTATGCAATGTTACTCAGAGAACATGACTGGAAATATAATTGGGTCATGTAGGAGTTGGATCAGAGGGATCCAAGTAATAGTGGGATGCTGAAAATTAATATCAGCATAATATGTAGTTGCAAGTCCATGAACATCCTAAGATATTGGAAGAAGAAATCATGAGGTAGACATCAAGCTAATGGGAATGCAGGACAACACTCCAGGAGGGAAATCAAGAATAGTAGAGGATTGTTGATGCATTCCAAAGGTATTGAATATATTTCGACAATAGCATGGAGTTGTCAAAGCCAAGAAAGACTTCAAAAAGAAGTGAATCTTTGTAGAGATTCAGTAAAGAACCATGAAGAAGAAATTGGTTCTATGCATGGTTTTGAATGAAAAAGAGATGGTTCCTGAGAATAATCCATCTCAAGTGGCATAGAGTCGTGAGTGATATCCACAGAGGTTGGAGGTATCATTTGAAATTATGAAATAAATTAAAAGTAGTATTAAGTACTTTTAATTAATTATATGCAGCTAGCGAAGGAGGCATATGCGCATTGTTGGCCCTTGAACAAGTTTTGGAGAACCTTGGTCATGTTTGACCTCTTTTGGGACTTCAACAGGTTGGTCGAAGATGAAGCGCAAGTTGAAACAGAGATCACGGGATCTCAACCCCTTTTTAGGGCAGTTTTGGGATTAGGGTTTATGTAACGGGTATGGGGATGTGGGCCCATGGGTTTACCCATGTTTAGGCCCTTTTTGTAATGTATAAATAAGTAGCTAGCTGATGTAAGAAGAGAGATATAGCTGGTCTGTGAGCTAAGTGCGAATAGTTGTAAATGTTATGTGCATACTGTGTTGAGAACTTGCAGAGCTGAGTGAAAGTAATTGTAAGAAAGGCTTTGTGCTGTGACCTAGCTCGCAGAAGGAGGATCTGGCAAAGTGCACGAAGATATCCTGTCCTATGCAGAGTAAGATTTTGTGTCTCTGTGCATGTAGATGATTGACAGAATACAATAAAGAGAAGAAGAGTTGGTGGACATAGCCCCAGGTTGGGGGTGAACCACATATATCCTGTGTTATGGTTTCTTTGTGCATTATGGTTGTTATATTGTTCATATGATTTATTCTTTGTGATTACCTCCATGAATGTTTAGATACATCTTATATGATAGGTTAGTGCTTAGCCATGTGAATGAATGCTAGATCTGATCTATTGTGATGTGCTTAGTGCTTGGATGTATTAGATCTTGGTGAATACTATGTTGCTCTGTAGTTAGGGTTTTATTTGTGCCATGGATAAGGGTTAAGTGATAATGAATGATAACTGCTAAGTGCTTTGTTAGAGTACTGTAATCACAGATCTGTGTCCCAACTAGGTTGCAGACACTTGAGTCCTGCAACCACCCCTGCCTCTACCTGGGGTGAGACTTCATTTGCTTTGTAGGTTTTTCCAAAAGGGTCGGTAGTTATGGTTTTGTTTGTGCGTTGAACCTCGGGTCTGCCCCTATGCCAAAAAATGGTTCTGTTGTCGGGACCTGAAACTGTGATTGCTAGGAACTGAGGAAAAGAGAAAGCTCTATGCGTAGATCTGTTTCCCTAGTGTGCAGTATTCTACTTGACTTGCGAAGATCTGTGCTAAGAAAGGAATCAGATCTGAAGAAAAGAGGTAAGACCTTAAAGATTTGTGCTCTGACAAAGGTAAGATAAGTGGAAATTTGTGTTTCGGAAGTATGGATCTAGGTATGTTTGATAGATTTTGTCCTAGACTGAAAACTAGGGCACAACTAGAAGAAAGAAGATTTGACATGAATAGATTTGATAGAAGTAATGAAAGATATGTTATTCCTATACGTAGAAAAGATTTTTGGACTAAAAAATGGATGAAGGATCCTAGAATTTTTTTTTTGTAGGTTAGTTACTGTGATCCTAGTGTGCATTACAGAAAAGGCTGGATATAATTTAAGAGAAAAAGAGGATTAACCCTTTGTTACAGTTGCAGAAGACTGCGACATCTAGCTAAGGAATACCCTGGTAGAAACCCTACTTGTCTTTGTTGCAAAGCCGTGGATAATGAAGTTTTGGATTTCCCTAGAATGATTGCTAAAGTTGAGAAGATGAATATGAGACAAGAAAACCCCGAGGAAGGCCAAGAAACCAAGGATATGATAGAACCCCAGAAAGAATAAGAGACTGTATTATCGCAGATGAAAGAAACCCTAAATGATCACAGAGACACTGATCTATCAGAGATCTTCAAAGAAAAAAAGTGCATAGAAACAAGAATAGGAGACTTCGGCATAGACTGTGTTCTGGATGAGGAAACACAAGTGAATATCATGACAGAAAGAACTTGGGAAATTTTGGGAAAGACTGCTATGATTCCTTCATTGGGAAGAATAGGATTATTTAGAGGAAAGCTTATAGCCCTATGTGGAAGACTTACCTAGATATCTATGAGTACTCATGGAACTTTGATAGAGGAAGAATTTGAGGTCATTAAATTTGTTAAGAACAATGCCCCATTTTCTATGTTGCTAGGAAAAACCTGGATTGAGAAAGATCAGATTCGAAGAAAAGAGGATGAAGCCTTAGAACAAAAAAAGAAAGAATTAAAGGATTTCATGACTAGGAGAATAACACACTTAATAGAAGAACATGAAAAAAAGTCGAAGCTACTAAGGACTAGAGATCTGGACGTTGAAGTTGAAAGAACACAAGAAGACGTGAATCACCTGTCTATACAAGAGAGTAGAGCACCTACTCCAGAAAAAAGAGAAGTATTACTCTCATAACCCTTGAATGATCCATAACAGTGTGAAGTTACTATTCCAAGAGAAGATACGAACAATAATGAAAAGAGGAAACTAGTGACTCAGATTACAGGAAAGAAGGCTAGAAAGATCAGCAAGAAGAAAACAAAGCTAGAAAAATTGCAAGAGGCACCAGAAAGGACTTCGCAGAAAGAAGGTTCACAGAACTTGAACTTCGCCAGAATATCAGAACAACACAGATTGACACTTTGCCATGGCAGACCAATATGACCGTTGGAGGCATTATGACTGTTAGATCGATGCTCCCGAATGGTTAGAACGGAAATTATGATCAGAAATCTCACCATTGGACTGTTGGGACCACACCATAACGGATGGAACTACATTGATTAAGGATTTTCGACCCGTTGGAAGAATATGTTATGACGTTGTCTATTTATCCCATCAAATGTTGCACCGAGAACACTTTTTTGAATTATATCTGAGCCCACAGAGAATTTAGTGTTATCGCGTTGTGCCTATTGAGACTTCGCCACCCGCTCTATTACATTGAGTGTTTGATCACCGACCTGAGATACCTGATCTTGAGCATGCATGTCGAATGAACTTAGCACAGTCGAGAAGTTTGTCAAAGAAATTCTAATCGACCTTATGGCTGATAAGGTGATGTTCTTAGGAATTCAAGCTTCATCGATGTGAGGAGTGCAAGCCTCCTCGTCAAATGCTCATGGATCTGGACCATCCCGAGCTGTGACCGAGAAATGAACCAAGCATCGTAATGAGTTGGCGAAAGCGAAGCTCATCCCATCCATCCTGCCCGACTACATCCCGCCTTTGGCTGGCCCGGTGAGTCGTGACAGTGTCCCAAGGGACTTCGACTACATGTTGATTACTACGTACCTATCGAAGGGGATATGCGTATTCAAGCCACAAATGGATAAGATTTTGATGCTGAAGATCAACGACTATAACATAGGAGATCGCAAGAACTATGGTATGCATGTGCCAAATAAATATTTGACCAAGACGAAGGGAAAGAAATTGAAGATCATCCCCCAACCATGGACTATGGACATCGCGAAGTCCACTATTCTGAATGTAATGAAGTAACCATTTTGGAAGGCACCAGGAGGTTAACGCGTGTGTTAAGATCCTGTTGTCGTGCTTCCATGGTGGTTATCTGTGGCTAGACAGATGCATCACCGTTGATCTGGCGCTGATCCATCGTATCACTTGATTGAGCATGCAAGGACTAGAACTGCAAGAATTTTACTTAGGGAAGGATGCAAACCACGCTCTAGCACAAATGATTAAAGACACCTATGGCGATGTGGAAAAGGGGAAGCAGGGCTATAAGGTATCCTCCATCTAGAATGGCGCAGTGCGCCTAGCCTTCTAGTTGATCGCAGGTAAGCTAGTAAGAAAGAACAAACCCAGGGTTCGTTGTTGACCTCACAGGAAAATGGGTGGAAGGTCTACAAATGAAATGGGTGAGATACCTAGTTAACCAATTAGATAAGTACTATCGAGAAGCTCAGGATCAGGGCTACAAGTTCCACTTCAGTTGGATATCGATCCTCATCGCGTTCATTTCTTGGGATATGCCGGAAAGTGTGACCTTCCCTAAGATTGAACCATCTGAACCTCGAGCTGCGAAGTTCACCATGCTATGGTACTCAAGAAACATGGGGAAACAATGGTAGTCGAATGTGGTGTTCCACACCTACTACCTACAGTTGAATAGGGCTATTGAGTCCTTCCCTCATATGACACCGAACACCCTTCAGAGGTTCAGGCCCTATGCAAAGTTCTGCGCAGATAGGCATTTTATTTATATCACTGCACGTGCACACGAGCATAAAGAAGAGCTGCAGAGTTACTATAAGATCACAGAGGAGTACATGGAAGAAATAACTAAGGAATGGCCTGCAGATTTCCTTATCCTAGTCGACCATGCTGAATTATCCGACCCTGACCTAATCAGAAGTCCAGTGGTTACTCGCAAAGAGTACGATGCACATGGAAGTAGCAGAAGGAAGAAGACATAAGAGGTACAGAAGCTGAAAAATGCATTAGAAGAGACTGCTTCAGAATCACCAGGAGGAGGAGGGGATGACGAAGTAGACAAAGAAGAGAGAAATGGAGAAGAAGACAAGAAGAAGCAAGGTGAAGTAACACTGCCTAGAGATCCCATTAATGAGGCTGAAGCATCCAACAAAAGAAATGTTTCCCCCATGAAACCTACATCGCAAAAGAAGTCCAAAGCTAGTAAACCACAGATGTAGACTATGCTCATGGTGGACGACATCAACCTAATCATCATTGTTGTAACAGATACCTCAGAAGATCTTTTATAGTGCAATGAAGAAAAACAAGAGACCATGTATGAAAGGATTGAAGTAGAGCTGAGAGGGGTATAACAAGCCCTTCACTCCAGCCACGCAGTATTTATTGTGCCCCCACCATCAGAAGAAACAGAGTTGGGAGATGAGCCTACCCAACTCTGCAGAATAGCATATTCGACCGAAGCTCGCCTTCGTCATGTCCAAGAAGAAAAAGAACAGGCCACCGAGGCCCTGAAGCGAGTGCAAGAGGAAGTCATAGAGCAATGTTGGGTTTCAAAGCAGGAAAAAGATGAACTCCAAGAGAGGTTCACAGAAGAAAGAGCGCAAATCCAACAGGAGAAAGAAAAGCTGCTCGTAGAGTAGGTCGAAGTTAAAGAAGCAGTCAACAGAGAACTTCGCTCTGTGATAGGCTTAGAGCAAAGGGAGGAAGACCCAGTGGAAAATCAAGTGGCAAAGCTTGTTGAAGCCATCCAGTAGCTTCAACAGAGAATAACAGATCTAGAGCTACAAACAGTGCTAAGCACTTCGCAGGATGTGCAAGACCAGAGAAAAGCGATTGCCCGAAGTGCAGTTGAGAGAATCAAAGCATTAGCCTTGGAATGTAAACAGCTTAGCAGTCAAAGTGCAAAGACTTATGAGTGACTTACAGAGGACCCTGAACTAAAGACACTGGATTCAAAACTCTAGGAGGCAAAGAAGCAAGCAACAACAGTACAAGCATAGTTGAAGCTCTTGTTAGCATTGAGAGGATGAAAATATCCTAGGAATAGTGCACTGTTCAACAGAAGGTCCATGCCATACAGAGAAAAGTTATGGAAGTGACTCAGAAGATCCAACTAGTCTAGGATGAACTTGCCTACTTTTTGAGGAGATTGAAGGAAGAAGAGAAGAACTA
>JASDQU010010010.1:98925-116327 GCA_032191745.1 Picea mariana | reverse complement strand
AGGAGGCCCTGGAAAAGCAGCAGGTTGAATCAGCTCGAGCCAAGCTTGAGGTGTTTGAGGCAAAGTTACCCAGATCTGAGTGACTCACGATGAGTCACGGGTGAGTGTTGAGGGCATGTTGGCCCTTGACCAAGTTTTGGAGAACCTTGGTCATGTTTGACCTCTTTTGGGACTTCGATAGGTTGGTCGAAGATGGAGCACAAGTCGAAACAAAGATCGCGGGATCTTGGCCTCTTTTTAGGGAAGTTTTGGGATTAGGGTTTATGTAACGGGTATGGTGATGTCATCCCATGGGTTTACCCAAGTTTAGGCCCTTTTTGTAATGTATAAATAAGTATCTAGGCCATGTAAAAAGAGAGATCTAGCTAGCCTGTGAGCTAAGTGGGAATAGTTGTAAATGCTATGTGCATATTGTGTTGAGAACTTGTAGAGTTGAGTGCAAGTAATTGTAAGAAAGGCTTTGTGCTGTGACCTAGATCATGGAAGGAGGATTTGGTGAAGTGCGCGCATATATCCTGTCCTATGCAGAGTAGGATTTTGTGGCTCTGTGCATGTAGATGATTGACATAAGACAATAAAGAGAAGAAGAGTTGGTGGAATTAGCCCCAGGCTGGGGGTGAACCACGTATATCCCGTGTTATGCTTTCTTTGTGCATCATGGTTGTTATATTGTTCATATGATTTATGCTTTGTTCTTACCTCCATGAATGTTTAGATACATCTGACATGATAGATTAGTGCTTAGCCATGTGAATGAATGCTAGATATGATCTATTTTGATGTGCTTAGTGCTTAGATGTATTAGATCTTGGTGAATATTGTTCTTCTTTGTAGTTAGGGTTTTATTTGTGCTGTGAATAAGGGTTAAGTGCCAATGAATGATAATTACTAAGTGCTTTGTTAGAGTATTGTAATCACAGATCCGTGTCCCAGCTAGGTTGCAGACACTTGAGTCCTGCAACCACCCCTGTCTCTACCTCGGGTGAGACTTCATCTGCTTCGCAGTTGTTGCCGAAAGGGCCGATAGTTAGGGTTTTGTTGGTGTGCTATTGAAGCATTGAACCCTGGGTCTGCCCCTGTGCCAACATGCATCCTTACACTATGCTAGAGATTGTCTATGCAAGACAAGTTTGAGGCTAGTTGTCAAACAAACTAGAAGAGTGCAAGAAAACTCAAATACTAAAGTACTCATTCAGGAAAGGGCCGAAGTAGTTCAATCCGAAAAGTAAATGGATGTTGAAGATCCAAAGTCTATAAGAAAGCATGATTGGAATTATAATTCATCCAAGTATGAGTTGGGATAAATGGATCCAGAAAATAAATAAAAGCTGAGGTTAATATCATCTTAACATTAGGCTAGAAAAGCAAAGGCAACTAAGAGTGATTTGGCTAGAAAGTGCTCAGGTCAGAAATAATCATGCACAACGGTTACAGTGAGAGCACATGAAGATTCAAGAATCCGAAAGAATTGAAGACTTCTGGGATTAAAAAGGAAAAAAATGATACAAGGAGAAAGAAGTTGCTGCAATTGCTGTAGCAACAAGTATGTTATGGCTTGTTGGGATAGCCATGAAGAGAGAATGCTTGCATGTTTGCAAGTGTTGCTGATGATGTTGCTACAAATGGAAGGAAACAACAAAAAGCTGGAATGTTGATTATAAGACTGATAAAGAGGCATGAGAGCTTCTACTGTCATCAACTAATCAAGTAGTATCAAACTCGTTTAATGGAAACTATGCAGGTAAGTATTTCTCTTTTGAAATTATGTTGCATAATTTCCAAAGGATTGAATTTTTATAATATGCAATATGGTATTGTTTAAGTGCATTAACAAGAATACTTTACCACTAGGTGTGGTAAAGGCTAGAGGCCTTTTATAGTTATCAAATCTTCTTAGCTTTTGAATGCACACATTGACATAGTAGCAAATTATGTTAATTTGGTTACGAGGTAATAAACAAAGAAATAAAGATAATAACTTGTTATAGGAATGATGCCAGGAAAGATAGTCATGTATGAGACCAGGACATGGTTGGATATGGCAAGGTATGGATATAGAAAGGTTACGTACCACACAAATACCCAATGAGTTTCCTACCTTTAAGTAAAACTTGGAATGAAACCTTTTTGCTAACACTAATGCACACCACATAATTATATTATTGATGTAGTGTTTGGGTTGAAAAGGAAGGAATCCAAATAATCGAGAAGACAATGGGAATTGTGTGGATAATGCGTCAAGACATTAGACAAATTTCCAATTTATGGATGGTGAGATACATGACTTAGATAAGGATCATTCTGAAAATCAATGTAAAGGTGCATTGGATAAATAGGCATTGAGAGTTGCACTCATACATGATAGAATTGTATACTTAAATGCATTTCCTGAATGCATTTTGTGAGTGCATGCATATATGTTATTGCATGGAAATAATTATACTAACAACTAAAGTGTTGCTAACTCATGTAATTGAGAACATTTCAGGAGTTGTTAGACATTGCAACATGAAAGTTGCAAGTCAAGTAGTCACATGAACATTGACTCCAAGAAAGTTTCTGTTCAGAAAAATGAGTAATGAATTTACTGATATTAATGAAGAACAAGCGTATGCATAGAATGATAATTCATTTTATCCAATAAATTGGTTGTAGTTGTGATTGAATTGTTAGTTATGGACAATTCTCAGAACACTTCATAAGGTTTTTGTACAGATTGCAATGAGAGTATGATGTACAAGAAATACTGACAATTTGTTGGTTGAATGCAATATAGAAGCATTGCAGGAAAAATGGTATTCAACATGGTGCTTGCTAAAAGCCATAAGGAAGACTGCATCCTATTATTGCAACAACAATGAAAAAAAATATGAAAAAGAATTTCATATTTTGGGAAAAGTTGAATTCCTTATGAAATTAATTTGATTTCTAAATGAATTCTTTGATGTTCTCTCATGACAATTGCATGTGTGATGTTGATGAGATAATAATGATAAAAGTTGGAATGATGGGAAAGAACAACTATTGTTGAGGAAAATAAATCCCTATAATTGTAGAACCTTGGTGGGGTTCTGGTAATGGTTTAGTGCTCTCCTTGTGTGTGAAAGCCTTGGCAAGATGGATCGTTGAAGGATTGCGTAGCAGTGAAGGGATGGCTGAGCCTGGAAGGGCGAGTGCAACAAGGAGGAGGCAAGTCAAGGATTCTTATGGCATGGTAGCTTCCATAAGGAGGGTGTGTCAAATGGATCAGTGAGTTGAGTTATTTTTGGAAGCATCTCTATGGAATAGAGAAATTGACTTCCAACTACAGTATGAATACCAGAATTGGTGCTAGAAAGTAGAGCACCAGATGGATAACAAGGTTCCAATAGATAAAGCTTGGATATTTTTAAAGAATTTGAATGGTACATGGTATATAATTAACCGAGGATAGTGCATAAATAAGGGAAGGGGATTGTAACATCCCAAGACCGAGCCCCAGTTGTAATTGTGAATGTAAATATGTTTTGAAGGCTGGTGAGCCAAGAGATTATAAGCTAGGAGGCTTATGTGATGATTAGGCCAGAGAGCCTAGATGCTAAAGGCCAAAGAGCCTGTTTTTGTATATGTAAATACTCATATCATTAATATAAATACTTCGTTGCGTGTAGATCGACCACGATGAAAGAGAATGGGGGACTAAGCTCCACTAGGTAGGGTGAGGGAAGGGGCTAAGTGTCTAGGATTAGGGGTTAAGCTAGAGGGCTTACCTCTAAAGGAATAATATTATATTATTATTTCCAAAAGGCTAAGGTTGGATATAATCCGTGTTGTGCTAATTTCATGGGGAAAAGGGAATGAGTGTTAAGTGGAGCTCATGCAGCTTTAGGAAGATGTGTCAACCTGAGCACATGTAACTTATAGCTAGGAAAGCCAGATCATTCGGGGGTTCACCCAACACTCTCGCATCTATCCCCATGCTCGTGTTCCCTCGCCACTCTTGCCATTCAGGGGTACTCTCTCCATTCTATGAAAGTTTTCCATCTTACCAGATTCACCCACCAAATCACGTACTAAGCCATCATCTCCATTGCCGACCTCTGCATCGTTCATGTGCCTCTGAAACTAGTAAACCCGTGAAGCTGAATTTTGTTTTCTTGTGAAGCACAGTGCACCTATACTTTGCCTAAGAACGTGCTTTGTATTAACGATTGGTTGTTGCTGCCAATGCAGTTCCTTGGCTGAGCATGGCTTGCTGTCATCTTTTGTGCCCTTACCCGGTTTCGGTTGCTGCCATCAGCTGTGCATTAGCTGAATGATATTGTTGTATTGCTAAGGAGTTGGATTGAAGAAGCAGGTTGACATGCCTGTGAGCAACTCTCTCTAGGTGAGAGTGTTTTCCAAGAAAGAAGAAGCATGTTGTCAGGCATGTGAGCAACTCTCTTTAGGTGAGAGAGGTTGTTGGGAAAGTGATTTCTCCTGGAGGGAGCCCAACAACAACTATAGTTCTCTGAGTATTCTTGTCCGACCTGTTGTTGAAGGCCTGGAAGGGAAGTGGGGCATCCGAAGGATAGTTGAGAAAATAAGGGGCACACTTCCTGGGGTGGGACATGCATGTGGGGAATGAGAGGTTGTAGGCTGTGTGTATAAGTTGGCTTCTGGGAGGGAATCCTTCTTCATTGACTGTGTAGCATTTCATTGTCTTAGCCTAGCCTAGGAATCCCTTTACCCAAGTGGATTTTAGTCCTAGCTCGGGGGTGACCCATTGTTGAGAGTGATGAGCATCGTGGTATATGACTCGAAGGTTCATGGAAGGTATTCACGTAGTTGGTGGTCTTCTCTAAAAAGATAAGTACCATTTATGTGTTCATTTACTTGCTTTGTATTTGTACATGTTTTATAATTATGATTTTATCCTGTATATGTTGTACGTATAGGATTTATTGTTATTTACACATTTATCTGTACATTATCATAATGTAATTGTCTGTTAAGTTATATATGTATGATGTTTTGCAAGAGTTTTTGTGTGCCATAGCCCAACACGTCTATGGATGGGTATGATACTTTTTGGGTTATCAAAAGCTCAATAAGAATGTGTTTTTTGGTAGCATGACCCGACTTGAGTGGCTGGGTACGTCACTGTGTGGTATCAGAGAATAAAAACAATGATAATGTTGTTTGGGTAGAATTACCCGATAGGGGTTGGTGGTCGGGGATGTTAAAAAAATTGTATCAGAGCTAAGAGAGACATCTAGGAAGTGACGCTACCTGGCCTGTTGGTGGTTGGGGATGTTACAGAAATTAAATGAAAAAAAACATAAATATTCCTGTTATGAAAATGAATTTTATGCAATTGTTCAAGAACTTAAGAAGTGGAGGCATTACCTGATGATCCAGATTTGGATCCAAGAGCTTGATGGGGCTTAGAAAGGCCTAAAACTCAAGGTTCTCAGAATGGCTTCAAAATGGATGTGTGTGTAGGCCTCGTCGATATGAACCCAACACAACTTGAACGAGCTCAAACAAACATCATATGCTCAAGTTATGACAATCTGTTCATTTTTACAAACAGGCAAAAAATGATGACTGTATAGTCTGTACAGTGCCACGTGGTAGCTGACTGTATAGGCCATACAATTGATGTGGAAAGGCACAGTTGGCAGCTTCTGGAGATGACACATGGTAGGTTGATTGGGCATATGGACGTTAATGTGGATAGGACAGGTGGACCAATCCGGGAGTGACACGTGTCAGCCTTGCAGTGGTAACATGTGGCATGTCTATACGGTGACACGTGGCAATGTACAATCATCTAATAGGGAAGATGATGTGACAAAGTTGGTACAATCGCCGTTTGACACGTGGCATGTTTTTCGGCAAGTGGCTTGGTGCCACGTGCCCCAGACCTGGGCTGCCATGTGGCACCCATGGATCGGGTCGTTGGTTTTCTTTGCAAAATTGTTTTGGAGCACATGAGGTTCGATGAATGGACCTCCCACTGGGCTAGGGTTTGGCAGGGCAGGGCTAGCCAACCCACCTGCAGTTGTTACTTGTAATTTATTGCATAAAACTTGTATTTAATTTTATGCGGAGGGCTATATGGGCGGAGAAAGGGATGGGGCTAGCCCTATCCCTCAGCGCAAATATTACCATGAGACCACACCATAGAACCGTAGGCCCCTGCTTAATAAATGTTGGCGCTAAAGCGTTGGAACTAACCCTCGGTTTCGGGAATGATCCATATGACCCAGACCTCTACATTCAATTGTTAGTGCGGTGGATAAGGGGTTTATTTTGGTCGATTGGGCTATCCCGCTTACCAGGGGATAAACCTTGGGCTTATTTCAAGGGATACAACAAACTTTAGCACGTGAAGCATTGAGTTTTGGGAACATAGCAGTCCAGGCGACCAAGCGCCGAGGTCGGGGGGCTAAAGGCCATTGGGCAACGCATACAATTAGCGCTAGGCCATATGGAGTGTGCTCATAGGACCAGGGGCCAGCCAAAAGGGGGTTGCACACTATATTACTGTAGAAGTGGGTATTTAACTTTATATTAAAAGATTTTATGGTTTTATTCAACATTTTTGGAGATTTTTGGCCAATATTGGTGGATATTGGGCCCTTTTTGAGGCTAGATATTGGGAGGAAGTTGGGAGATGGTTACCAACTTCAGATCTATATAAACCAGACTTTCTTGAGGCCATGAGAGGATATTCAGAGAAACTTTATGCTGAATAGTTTTCAAGCTAAAGCCATTTTTATGCAGGGAAGTTATTGAGGAGCGCACCTTTGTGGTCCATTTCTGGGAGCTCCGGTCATTCGATTTGAGTGTCGTTTCTTCTGTTGGGTTCTAGAGATATGGTAGACCAAGACCTGATCATTTTTGTAACCTTTTGGCACTGTTGTGTTGAAATTTTAAAGATTTGAACATAAATAAGAAAGCCTCACCCATTGAGACAAAGGCCCAGAGACGTAGGCGAGATTGCCGAACTCTGTTATCACATTGGTGTTTATGGTTTGATATTGTTTATGCTTCATTTCAGATCTGTATATGTGTATATGGATGTTATTTTTTCTTATCACTTCTTCCTCTTTCATTAAGCTTCCTAATTGGTTAATCAACACATGCATTTATAACTCAACCATAGTTGTGTAAAAGATCTTTTGGGATCAAGTGGCATCAAATCTAGTTGACGTTTGTATTTGAGTTTTGCATGTTAACCATTAAAAAGCTATATCGTGGTGAAGGTGAGCTTGTTGAAGAGAATCCATTGATTGGATTGAGAAAGAGAACTTCTCAAAGAGAGAAGATGGCATCGGAAGAGGGACTTTCTCAGGATGAGAAAGAGTTTCGAAAAACTTTAGTTTCTATGTCGGAGATGATGAAGGTTTTGTATGAGGATTACTTGGAATGAAAGAGACCAGTTCTTGGTGAATATTCAAAGGAAAAAAATGAAGAAGGAGAGGATCCTCCTCAAATTCCTCCTTCACCTCCTTCTTCTCCTTCTTCTTCAAGTTCAATTTCTAAATCCAATGCAAAGAAACATGTTCATAAACATAATAATGAAATGCCTTTATTAAAAATTGATGTTAAATTTGAATTACCCATGTATGATGGTGAAGTTAATGCAGAGAGACTTGACAATTGGGTCAGACAGATGGAGGTTTATTGCAGTGTGCAATAGATCATGGATGAGGCAACTCAGATCAAGTTGGCATCACTTAGACTTGCAGACACAACACTCATCTGGTGGAAAAGAAAGTTGCAAAATGACACGCAACAAGTGGGTAATGTATTTCCATCATGACAAAGTTTTATTTCTGCACTTAGAAAACAATTCTATCCTTTGGGTTATAATAAGAAAGCGTTAATTGAATGGAAAGATTTAAAACTAAGAAAAGGACAAACAATGCAAGAATATATAGATTGCTTTCGAAAAATGGCATTGATGTTAGATATTCCTTTACATACCCAAGAAACTCTTATGAAGTATATAGAATATTTACCTGCACATATTCAAAATATTGTATTCATGTTTGGACCAACTAATCTTGATGAGGTTTTTGTTCAAGTGACATACATTGAAGTAGGGAAAACAAGTGTTGGTGTATCAGGGGAATCATTTTCAAGGAAAGAGGACAAAAGGAAGTGGCATGGCAAGAAGTCAAACTCAGTTGCAAGAAAGGAAGAGATGCCCTCTTGCAAGCATTGCAAGAAAGAGGGGCATGATGAGGACCATTGTTGGCAATTTCATCTCGAGAAGAGGCCAAAGTGGTTCAAGGAAAAGAAAGGGAGGCAAACAGTTGCAGCAACAACACGACCCACAGACTTGGGATCGGGTTTAGGTGATGAATCTAAAGTCTCATTAGTTGGTATGACAGGTAAAATTGGTGAAGGGATTGATTGTAGAAGTAACTTGTTTCACATAAGGGTCATCATGAGACACACTAAGGTTGACACATTGATAGATAGTGGATCTCAATCAAACTTAATTTCAGTGGAGTTGGTTAAGCAATTGGGATTAAAAACATGGATACATCATAATCCCTACACACTTAAATGGATAAGCAACAATCATCAAATGCACATAACCAAGCAGTGCACATTAAAATTTGCAATTTCATCTAATTTTGTAGATGAGGTAACATGTGATGTGGCACCACTAAGTGAATGTGGAATGGTCTTAGGTAGTCCATACTTGTATGATCGTAAAGAAATCTTCTATAGGGCAAAGAATCAATATCATTTAACCAAAGAAGGTCAAGAATATGTGGTTCATTCTCATCATGTAAAGGAAAATGAAACTCTTCAAACTATGGAACAATTAAAGAAGGCAGTTCAAGAAAGAAACAAACCTATGATTGTTTCAAATCAAGTAATAGATCTTAAGCAAGAACAAGAGATGATTGTTGAATGGAAAATCAATCACAGTTTTCTTCAAGATAAGTTAATGTCCTGCAAATATTACAAACATATCATCTCATTTGAAGTCATATTTTTGATGCTATCATTAGTAATGTTGTCTACATGGATTATAGTGGCTTCAGTAAGATGTGATAGGTTACAAATCGCTAACAATCTGATGTCATTTATCATGATTGTGTTACAATTGATCTTGATGAGATAGGTGCATAGGACAGAGTTCAAAGACAAGGAACAAGCTGGGTGGCCTATCCAGATCTTGATGATTGGTCAGTAACCTTTTGGGGACCAAAAGGTCCTTTAGTGGGGAGGTGTGATCCAGATTTAGATCCAATAGCTTGATGGGGCTTAGAAAGGCCTAAAAATCAAATTTCTCATAATGGCTTCAAAAAGGACATGTGCGTAGGTCTCGTCGATACGAACCCAACACAACTTGAACGGGCTCAAATGAACATCATATGCTCAAGTTATGGAGATATGGTCTTTTTGCCAAACAGACAAAAAATGATGACTGTACAGTCTGCACAATGCCACGTGGCAGCTGACTGTATAGGCCGTACAATCGTACAACTGACGTGGTAAGGCACAGTTGGTAGCTTCTGGAGATGACACATGGTAGGCTAACTAGGCGTACGAACACTGATGTGGATGGGACATGTGGGCCAATACGGGAGTGACACGTGTCACCCTTGCAGTGGTGACATGTGGCACATCCATACGACAACGCGTGGTAGGGTACAATCAACTGATAGGGTAGATGATGTGAAAGAGATGGTCCAATCGACATTCGACACATGACATGTTTCCGGCAAGTGGCGTGGTGCCACGTAGCCCAAACCTGGGTTGCCATGTGGCACCCATGGATTGGATCATTGGTTTTCTTTGATTTCGAGGGCTACAACAACCTTTAGCACGTGGAGCATTGAGTTTCGGGCATATGGCAGTCCAGGCTGAGGTTGGGGGGCTAAAGACCAGGGGACCAACGCATACAGCTTGTGCCAGGCCATATGGAGCGTGCTCATTGGACCATGGGCCAACCAAAAGGGGGCTGCACCCTATATTACTGCAGAAGTGGGTATTTAACTTTATATTAAAATATTTTATGGTTTCATTCAACAATTTTGGAGATTTTTGGCCAATATTGGGGGATATTGGGCCCTTTTTGAGGCCAGATCTTGGGAGGAATTTGGGAGATGGTTACCAACTTCATATCTAAATAAACCAAACCTTCTTAAGGCCATGAGAAGAGATTCAGAGAAGGTTTATGCTGAAGATTTTCCAAGCCAAAGTCATTTTTATGCAGGAAAGCTATTGAGAAGCTCACCTTTGCGGGCCATTTCTGTGAGCTTCAATCATTCGATTTGAGTGTCATTTCTTCTGTTGGGTTCTAGAGATCTGGTAGAGCAAGACCATATCAGTTTTGTAACCTTTTGGAACTGCTGTGTTGAAATTTTAAATCTTTGAACAGAAATAAGAAAGCCTCACCCACTGAGACAAAGGCCTGAAGATGTAGATGAGATTGCCGAACTCCGTTATCACATTGTTGTTTATGGTTTTCTTTTGTTTATGCTTCATTTCAGATCTATATATGTGTAGATGGATGTTATGTTTTTTTATCACTTCTTCCTCTTTCATTAAGCTTCCTAATTGGTTAATCAACACATGCATTTATAACTCAACCATAGTCGTGTAAAAGATCTTTTCTGATCACCTCATGCCCAAGGAATGTTTTTTCTACAATGAGAATCATGCATTGCAATTTATATGTAGTCAACCAAAATTAAATCAAATACAGGCCAAGTGGGTTGAATTTCTGCAGAATTTTACCTTTGTGATTAAACACACAAGTGGAAAGATTAATAAGGTTGTTGATGATTTGAGTAGAATTAATTGAATTTTGCAAGAATTTCAAGTCAACACTTTAGGCTTTGATGGTTTAAAATAAATGTATCAAAATGATTTAGATTTCAAGGGTGTATATGCAACTTTTGAAAATATCGTTGCTAGTAACATAAGTCAATGGTTGGACTATATGATACAGGAAGGATTGATGTTCAAGAAAAGTGAATTGTGCATACCAAAGTGTTCAATGAGGGAGAATCTGATCAAAGAAAAACATAGTGGAGGACTATCAAGACATTTTGGAAAAGATAGATGTAGATTTCAAGGATGCCTATGCAGCTTTTGAAAATATTGTTGCTAGTAACAAAAGTCAATGGTCAAACTATATGATATAGGAAGGATTGATGTTCAAGAACAGTGAATTGTCCATACCAAAGTGTTCAATCAGGGAGAATCTGATCAAAGAAAAACATAGAGGAGGACCGTCAGGACATTTTGGAAAATATAGAACCATTGCTTAGGTAAATGCTTTTTATTATTGGCCAGGTATGCAGAATCAAGTGAAAGTTTGTGGAGAAGTGCAGAATTTGTCAACATGCTAAAGGGAGAAGTCAGAATATAGAGTTGTATCGGCCAATACCCAATCCAAGTAGGCCATGGGATGCAATGAGTATGGATTTTGTGTTGGGATTGCCAAGAAAACAAAGATGTAATGATTCAATCTATGTTGTGGTAGATATATTTTCATTACTTGTACCAAGGCTATTGATGTGAAAAATTTTGCAAATTTGTTCTTTAAAGATGTTGTAAGGTTTCACGGTTTACCCAAAAGTATAGTTTCTGACAGAGACACTAGATTTGTGCGACACTTTTGGAGAACCTTATGGAAAAATCTTGGTACTAATCTCAGTTTTATCACAACATATCGTCGACATACTGATGGACATACTGAGGTAGTAAATAGAAGTCTGGGAAGTATTTTGAGAAGCCTTGTGAATGAGAACCCTAGTAAGTGGGATCAAATGCTTGATCAAGATGAGTTTTCATATAATGACTCACCAAATAGAAGCACAAGGATGAGTCCATTCCAAATTTGGTATGGAATGCATCATGGGGGGGTGTATGAGTTAAGAAATTTGGGAAAGAAGGAATTAAGAAGCATTGATGGCGAGGATTTTGCAGTGAGTATACAAGAGTTGCAAGAAAGGGGCAAGAAAAAATTGCAAGAGAGAAGCCACAAGTTTAAGCATAGAGCAGACATGAAGAGAAGATCGGTGGATTTTGAGGTTGGTGACTTGGTCATTGCATATTTGATGAAAGAGAGGTTTCTTGTAGGGACTTATAACAAATTAAAGATTAAAAATATTGGAACATGTAAAATTTTAAAGAAATTTTCTTCTAATTCCTATGAAATAGATCTTCCAAGTGGTATTGGAATTTTTCCAATCTGTAATGTTGCAGATTTGTATCCCTTCAAGGAGATAGAGGATGTTTTAGTAGATGAACCTATAAGTGATGGATATTAGAACATAGGATGGAAAGAACTACAACCCAACGCAATGAAAAAGGAGATCGAGATATTATTAGATATGAAACTACTAAAGAAAACTGATGACAACATATATTTCCAGTACTTGGTCAAATGGAAAGGACAACTAGTAAAGGATGCTACTTGGATGACAATAGTTGAAATTTCCAAGTATGGTGCAGATCTTGAAGACCTGATGAATAGTTATTTTCTTCCCCGTGATTCTGTTGCACCTAATTTATTTCCCTAGAATCTATCTCAATGATCAAAAACATTTACCAAGGAAGTTATTTCCCTAATTTATTTTATTATATATGTAATAATACGAAATGTCTCAAGAAGACATTTTTTTTGAGTTTTTTTTATTAGATATCGAGTTGGTTTTCATAGGTGTTAAGTATATTTCTAAATATTAGGAGCAAAACTCTATTTTAGGCATTTGTTAAGATAACTCAGGATTCATTTGTTTGTAATCTATGCGAGGGATCGAGATATATTGAATCCTTTGTAAGAGATAGAGGGGAGCGAGTGTGTGAGAATGAATATGTAAAAGTGTGGATATGATGCATCCCCCCTCCCTTCCTGGGGGTTGTGTGACCTCCTGGTCTAGGATATTTCAATCTGTCGAGTTAGATCGACTCTTTGGGGCCTTACTAGACCCCAATTAACTTACACAAGTCCCCTTTTGGCTTTGGGTGCGGGTCCTGTGATACCTGTGACCTCTTCCTGCACACTTCTGAAATGTCAAGTTTCGGGTGCTAGCTCCTTTTTCATTAGCCCATGCCTAGATATGACCCTGGGCTATGACCTCACGTAAATGTGCGATTACAGGTGCAACCAAGGGTGGTTTGAGGCCAACCCTCTTTTCACCTCGCAATTTACTACAAAGCGCCACGTGTCCCTTTATCGATACTGTGGTCTCGATTGTGGCCCAACCTCAACTTTTTAAAGAGCAAGTACCTTCTGTCCCCGCAATGAGAGGTGATGGTCGATCTCACGATCTTGACGGTGCTTCTAAACAGATGGCCTAGATCTGTACCTCTTCAATCAACGATCGTGATTGATTTCGACAATCTGGACTTCGGGGTTTTCAACTCTCAACCTTCAGTTCCTTTGCAGTGGCTATCTCCTGGAGTGGAATATATGTTGGCACCTATCCCTCGAAAACAAATGATTAAAATGAACTCTGGCTCTCCGGCCTTCGAGATTTCTTGTTAAATACCTTCTCTTTCTTCTAGAATGATTTGTCCTAGAGTGGCAGATCATTTTCCACGTGTCCCGTCTTGATGGACAGTTCTAATGGACTTTGGAACTCCGCGCTCTGGCTGTTCTCAAATCTTCAAAAACACAAATCTTCGGAGTGAATCCTTCCAAAGTGTCAGATATTCTGACACCTATCCTCCCTGATCCAACAACTATCCAATGGAGTGAATATCCATTCTCCATGCTTTTCCTTTTGGGATCAACAAACCTAAATGCTTCTGGCTTTGGCGCTTTAGGAAGGGATGAAACACAACTCCACAAAAATCCAAGAGTGTCAATTATCTAAAGTTCATAATCTGGCGACACATGTCCAACCAGATAAATGGTCCTTGTCCACTTCGAGACTTCGGCCTTCAGAAGTCTCAACTTCACCTCTTTTCTTTCCTCTGAACACTTTCACCCAGAGTCCAGGATCTGTTGACACGTACTTCCTTCCGATAAACAACTATGAGTGACTTCGACACTTCGGGCTTTGGGAGTCTCAAACTCATGGCAAAATGTTTTTTTTGACTTATATTTTGTTCAACAAATTATGTTCATTATGTATAAAAACTTAAAATACTCAGATTCGTTGATTTTTTCTTTATAATTTTATCCAAAAATCACTTCCTTTGGACTCCTTGCAATGTTAGAGCAACAAAAGGAAAATAAAATTTGTTATGTTATTATTTATATCTTGCAAGAATAGGCTTGAATAACATGGCATAGAGCACTTTTAACGGTGATCGTGGAGAATAGATTTTTTATAGAAATTATATAAATCACACTACATCCAAGTAAGGTCATTGTTGGTGTCCATAATTGCAAAAAAGGATGAAGGTAAGGGATCTCCAGCCAGTGAAACTTTGACATAGCATGTGCATTTGTGGGATATTGAAGAATATCTCTAATTTTTCTAGATATTGATAAATACCTTCCAAAATCCATTTTTTGAACCCCCCTCCCAATACGTCTTTTCAATTTAAAAAAAAAATTATTCTTACTAGATACCCTTTTTTATACCCCCAAATACCTGTAAAAACCCCCATTCCCCATATCCCTTCTGATACCTACAATATATTGACTCTAGTTTTCACAATTTTGAAACCCCCTTTATGAATGAACATGATAAGGTATTTTTCAACAAGGTGAAGCCCCTGTGGATAGATGTGGTGTTGTAGATTTTAACCTTGTACAATTAATTACTATAATGGATTATTAATAAAAAGATAGAAAAGATACAATGACACACACACACACACACACACATTACACGTATATTTACCATGGAAACCCAAACTAGGAAAACCAAGAACCTGTTTAGAGTCGCATCTCTGATTCTTATTCATCATCCATATTTATTGTTTACAATACAATATATATATGATTCTGTGGCATCCAAATCCCCTAATCAATTGACCCATATTAGTATACAACCCTGATTCCTTAATCGAAATTATAAAACCATCAACAATAATCGTGTGTTGAAAACCACTAAAAATAGAAGCAAAAAGCCACCATTTTTTTCGGGGGCTCCATCCCCCTACGACCCCTTAGGCAGGGGGGATTTGACCCCATGCAACCCCTTGGATAGGGGGGTATGTCACCCCCCGTATGGCCCCCCATTCACCCTGTGCAACGTAGCAAGTGGGCTTGGTCGTGCAAAGAATATAACACATACCCAACTATTGTGTTAATTTCCATCTCCATGAGAAATTCTACATTTCCTACAATTACTGGAGTAATGAGTGTTTTAAATTCATCAACCAACTATGTATATTTCCAAGTCTCTATTGACTGTGTCAGACTTATTATTTTAGATTCTTAATGGATGTTATATTTTCCCAAAAGAATCAAATATATTCTCTATCCAATAAGGGGTATATCAAGTAGTGTTGTTGGAGTAAAGAAGTCTTAGTGTCCTTACAATGTTAAAACCAAAGAGAGGAAAATATAACATGCTATCCAAGTATGGTGATTTACTTGTCAACACAAAAATCCCATATGAAAGTGCAAATTCCTTAGAAGATAAATGTTTGGAAATACACATGTAATGTAATGGGAAAAGGGACTAAATCTAAATCAAAGTATTGTACATTTACATTGGCTAAAGAAAAGGAAAAGGATGAAGAACATTAGTGAACATAAGATTCCAGGAAGGCTAATCCTACTTGTCCATACGTGTTACTTGAGAACTTTGTATTTTCTTAAAGGATAAAGCATACACTAAGTATATTGTAATTTCCTCCTCAAGGATGGAAGTTGTACCAGTTGTCTCTCTTGGGGAATGAAGCAATTTCATGAAACTGACACCTCTAATTTTGATAAGAAATTGGTCCACTCTTTGCTTCCTGATCACCCAATTTCTAAGTTATAGGTAGATAGCGGGGATCCTTTTTCACGGGGGTGGCATGAGGGTAAAAACAAAGAAAAAAGGGAAAGATTGAATTTTTTTGTGGGGTAAGAAATGATATGTACATTAATTATGTAATGTTGATCTTATCAGTATACTATTTGGATGTATCTTTTTTATATTTGTATTGTGCTTTGAGTATATGGATAATGTGATTTTCATTATAAACTCGAATAGAAAATTGATATTTTTTTCCTTGGGAAAAAATAGTGGAACATCAATATTAATTATTTTCATCCAAAATGAAAAGAAACCACTAATAATATCTCTTATGTACAAAAAAAAAGGTATATTCTCCCAAATGTAATATGAAGAGTTTTCTTTTGGATATGGAAAAGTAATAGAAGGTTATGGGTAGACCTCTTACGTGTTGAGAGAGATCAAATTCCTTGAGGTGAAAACCTCTTTTAGAGTGCAAAACTTGAGGATAGGTTGGGGCCTCCTAGGATTTGATCTCTCTAGGCACTTGATAGATGCCGAATTAAGATGGATCTACGTTGGTTCCAATTGTGAGTGGGTGTATCAAAACTTTAGATGGTCATCATTATATATATGTGTATGCTTTTAATGAAATTGATCTTTTAAAATTTACTAAATATAATTTATAATGTAGAAAATATTATCACAAATACCACTTAAAACTTAAGTGAAAATTAAGGTGAAAAGTTTTATGTTTCTAAAACTAATTTCATTGTAGCATTATGAAGAAATACTAAAAAAAAAAAGAATTGGTATATATAACCAATTTTAATGATAACTTATGAACACAAAAAGGATTAAACTCAAATTTTTTAGATTTTTATTTTTTTAATATTAATTTCATATTTAAAAAGTTTAATAATATTATAATTTTTGAAAAATGATGTGGAGCCTAGGCATTTCTCTCTATGGCTAGTGTTTTCCCTAGCAGTAGTCACCACCTATAACATGTTTGAAGCTATTAAAGTTGTTGTCTGGATTTGTCTGGTCGAGATCAGGTTTTGATTGTTGTATCTGCATGTTGTTGGTCGATCTGCCCTCTGGTGCTGCGAGGGAGTTCTAGCATCACAAGAAGACTGGTGCCCTATTGTTGGAGCAATCTCGTGAATGAATACCTTTTCATTGAGTATGGGATCCATGGACAGGAATGCAATGCCAGTCGAGGAAGCTTTTGCAGATATTGTCAAAGATGAGGAGTTGGTGAGAAATGTTGTGAAAAGAGCCATTTTGTGAAAAGAGCCATTTTGTGAAAAGATCATAATCGATCCCCAATATAGATATGGTGTTCATTGTGGAAAAAAAATGCCATTATTTTAAGAGAGAAAAGTTTAATAGGTAAGTTCATAGGCCTTTGGCCCAGTCCTAGAATTCGTTAAGAGTGGGTTTCAAAGAATTGGGTTGTTTCAAATCATGTTTATGCAAGCTACTACAAGAATGTATTTTATGTGTTTTTATTTGAAAATACAATGGATAGGGATTTAATATACATAT